>CABHPQ010171047.1:0-52217 GCA_902168405.1 Peromyscus aztecus
GTATCTGAAAGCTTCACCCCATCTCAAAATGCCTTCCACTTCCTGACATATCACCATGAACAATTACATCCTCTGAACTTTAGGGTTTGACATAATGAATCTTTCAATGTCTCCCATGAAAATCAAGGTCACATTGAAATGACAGTTAATATTTCTGAACCTAGACATAAAAAGATGTTGAAGGGGTTTATATAGAAAATCTCACCTTTGCAGAAGCCGAGATGCTGATCAAGAGTTAGATTCAACCGCAGGAAAGGGTCTGTGAAGGTTAATATTAACTCACTGACAAGGGCCTAAGGATTAATGGAGCATATGCCTGGAGGGTGACTGAGGGGGTATTTCTAGAGAAGCTTGGCTAAAATGACAAGATCTACCTTGAGTATGATTGGCACCATCCAAAAGTCTGAAGGATCCAATAATTCAAGGGGGAAGGGAGAAGCCAGATGGTGCATACATTCTCCCTCTTCCTCTCCCTCCTCCTCCCCCCTCCTCTCTCTCTCTCTCTCTCTCTATATATATATATATATATATATATATATTATATATATATATAAAATCTCTGGTGTCTTTCTCTTCCCCAACATGATGATGAACTGAAGCCTCTGAAATGGTGAGCATAAAAAATCTACCTTTGCTTTTCTCAGGCTATTGTTCACAACATCAAAAACTCCAACATAGTATTCTTGTAAAGGGATATAGAAAGACATGAAAAAGAACAACCAAATTCTTGTCAACATGGCTCATGGTTCACGGTCTTAGAAACCAAGCCTTTAGAAATTATTTTTGATTAATAAACATGTGACATTCTGCCTGGTTGTAATACATGGGACTTTGTCATTCTACAAAATTCATGATCTTTTCTGTGTTCAAGCTTTTCATTTTTCTTTTCTTTATTTTATTTTCAACTCATATGTGTGTTTCTCTCTCTCTCTCTCTCTGTGTGTGTGTGTGTGTGTGTGTGTGTGTGTGTGTGTGTGTGTGTGTGTGTGTGTATGCAGGTACATGCATATGAGTGTAGATGCCCTGGAGGCCAGAGGTGGCTGATCAAAGTTACAGTAAGTTGTGAATAAGCCACAGAACACCAGTGCTGGGAGTCAAACTTGGATCCGCTGGAAGAACACTACCTATTCTTAACCACTGAGTCATCTCTCCAGCCCATAACTATTTTTTTCTTTACAAGGAATCAATGCTATTTTCACTTCTGTTACAGTACAGGTCAAATGGAGAATATACATATGTTGCTTTGCAAAATAAACATACCTGTATGTCCTGATTTTTAAGTGAGGGTAAGACTTGGATAATAGATTATAGGAAAATGTATCATATTAAATCACAGAGCTGATATACAAGATAGTTAGCTTTATAATTAGAACTATTGCATATTTTAAATCCCAATATACTGGACAATTTATACTTATTATCTCATTTATTCTTTACCCCAACTCTTCAAGTAGCTTGCTCATTTCTGTTCCAAAAATGAGGAAGCCAAGGCCCAACAGCATTCTCTAATCTTGCCAAGGCCACATGCTTAAAGTATGGTAGAGCATTTCATTAAATGGAGGTGTCTAGCTTTCTTAATATGGTAGATGGTCCAGTCTTACCGAAGCTACAATCTTTTCTAGCTAAGTGCCATCTCTCTCCTGTATCAACTAGATGGAAAAGATGAACGGATAAGTCTCTAATTTGATGATAAAGAATCTCACCTGATACTTAGGAGGTCATTGTGTACTGGGTTCCTGGCAGGGCATATCTACTTATGAGAGAAAGATGCTCTATTAAAGGTAAATTTGAGGGGTAGATTTGAATTTGCAGAGAACAGTCATGGCAAGTGACTGAAGAAATTGGTAAAAACTCACTTTGAACGTGACAGCTGATTCAACCACAGGTGGGTGACTTCACCTTTGGCACAGAGATATAAGGCTTATCTGAATATCCTCAGGTAAGTACTCCAATATACTTCAGATCAGCAGATGGTGTGTGCTTAGATGAACATTCAGTCTTAATGGCTCGGTTCTGAGCTCAGTACTGTGTATCAAGTGCTGAGTTGTTATACTGATGGGGTATCATTATCTACAGAGTCAGGATTATCCTGCATTTTGAAAAATGAAAACTAGGATCAGCCATAGCATCAGTCTTGAAGTGGATGGGGAGGAGATTAACCAGTAAAACGATCATTCCTGGTGGAATGTCAGCCTATGGGAGAGGAACATTTAGAATATCATTGTAACCAACAGGAGCAACTCTTGCTCTTTCCTGGGACTCACACTCAAGGACAACTTATATCACTGTGTCCACTTATCCATGGGAGAATAGAAGGATTGCTGTACAACAGCTATCATGAATGTGAACTCACCTATACAGAGGAATTGTCTTTTATAATTGAAAGCCTTGCCACTGTCAGTTTTATGTACCTGACAGTCCACCAGAGTCGACAGGGTTTTACGGGGAATTTATGGAAGCAGGCTCTGAGACCTGAGTGAATAGGCTTCTGCCTCTTTTTCAAGAGTTCATTAGAAATGAGAAGATGAAGAACCTACAGACACAAGTCCAACTGCTGTGAGCTCAGGGTGGGAGGGATAATGGTTTCCTGCCTCAGAAGTCACATTATAAGTGATGTTTCCTTGAAGAAACAGTTGCTGATTTTACTTTCCTGAATCATTCAGTCTAGGACATGCTGCCATGAGCCACGACATATAGAGAAGAGATCACTCCCTCTCATCACAGATTTATAGGGGAGATTCTTCAGTGATGCTGAATGTTGCAAAGACTATGTGATGAGCTGGCATCTATGATGTACAGTCTGGGACATTTGAAGTTAACATGTCAAGTTCTCAACTACTGTCAGCATCTTAATGAACAAAAGAGGGAAACTGAGTTTATGGGCAAGAGTCATGATTGCTACTAACATTTTGTAGGGACAGGATTTCACAAGTTGGAGATCAACATGTGAATTTGATTGGAATAGTATCTACCATTACAGGGAAACAGCTAAAAATGCCAGCTGCCTCAACCAAACCTCTTCACCCATATTGAACCTTTAAGGGGAGGCATAGTAGTATCCTTTTTTTAGTTAGAAAAAAATGTCAGAGTTTCTGGCCTCTTCTGCCCAAGTACAAAGAGGTCAGTCTGTCTGGACTATTCATGCATTGTTATATATTCTTTTCTTATATTCTATATATTTTGACAGTGCCACATGTAGTTTTGGCTAGCCTGAAACTCACTATGTAGACCAAAGAGGACTTGAACTCCCAGAGATCATCCTGCTTCTGCCTCCTGAGTGCTGAGCTTAAAGGCAGGCACCACCGCACCTGGCTTTAACTCTCTGTTAAATGTTGTAGTCCCAAACATTTTAATATATGAAAAGCCAACCAATGACTGGTCCAACTTGAGTTCCAGGCCATGAAAGGGAGCACACACTTGACATTGCCTGGATAGGCAGGACCCAGAGGTTGATCAGCCCAGAGACCTAGGATACAACCCAGCACAACTGGGAAAAAATCAATTAAATGATTCTTAATGATATTCTGCTATACTCATAGACTGGTCCCTAACCCAATTGTCACCAGAGAGATGTAACCCAACATCCTATGGAAGCAGATGCAGAGAACTACAGCCAAACACTAGGTGGAACCAAGGGAATCCCACAGAAGAGTTGGGGAAAGATTGCAAAACCCAAAGGGGTTGAGGACATCACAAGAACAAGGCCAACAGAATCAACTAGGGGCTCACAGAGACTGAAGAAATCATCAGGAAGCCCGTATGGGTCTGAGCTAGGTCTTCTGCATATATATTATGGCTGTGTAACTTGGTGTTCTTGTGGGACTTCTAACAGTTGGAGTGGAAGGGTGTCGTTAACTCTTTTGCCTGCTTTTGAGACCCTTTTCCTCCTACTGGGTTGCCTTGTCCAGCTTTGATATAAATGAGGGTTTGTTCCTAGTCTTATTGTAACTCATTATGCTGTGTTTGATTGGTGTCTTCATTAGACTTTCTATTTCTATGAAGAGACATCATGACCATGGCAACTCATAAAGTAAAACATTTAGTTGATGTGGAAGCTTACAGATTCAGAGGTTCAGTCCATTATCATCATGGGGGGTGGGTAGCATGGTGGCATGCAGGCAAATGTGTTGCTGAAAAAAGTGGCTGAAAGTCCTACGTCTTGCAAGCAACAGGAAGTCAACTGACTCACTGGACTGTATCCTGAGCAGAGGAAACCTCCAAGTCCACCCCCACAGTGAACCACTTCCTCCAAGAAGGCCATACCCACTCCAACAAATCCACATCTAATAGTGCCATTCCCTATGAGATTATGGGGGCCAATTACATCCAAACCACCACAGTTGGTATCCCTGAGAGGTTTGCTCTTTTCTGAAGGGAGATGGAAGAGGAGTGGATTTGGGGAAGAGGACAGGTGCTGGGGAGACTGGAAAGAGTGGAGGGAGGGGAAACTGCAGTCAGGATGTAATGTATGAGAGAAGAATAAAATAAAAAATTATCTTGAATAAAAAGAAAAAGCTGAATATATATGACCATGTGTTCCTAGAGTTAGGAGAGAGAAATAAGCAGTGTTTGGGGGCATGCATTAAATATTCATAGTCCTTTACTTGAAAGGAAGGAGGCAACTGAATTGGGGTTGTCTGGATTCAAGGAAATAAGCTCCCCAAGAATGGCCTAAGGCAACATAAAAAATTGGGCAGGCTACTGTTTCTGATGAGAAGCCCATAGAATTCATTATATCAGTAATCCAAAAGCTATAAACTGTCTTCCTTTAGGTTCAAGTCAAATGTTGTCATTAAATGTATACAGCACAGGTCAGAGGTCCTGTCTAATGAGTTAAGGAAAGCACCATGATTTTCAAAGCTTTTATGTTTATTGCTCCAAGTGATCACCTAATTTTCTCAGAAATATTTTCTGGTGGAAAATAACTGTTCTGCCTACAAATTTAATGTCTTTTAACATGAAAAGAGAGCTTTTTGTTCCATACTTCCTGTCTCTACTTTGTGTTGGTTTAGTTACAGAAATCAGGGTTTAGAGAGCATTGCGGTGCTGTGATGGATAGAGCAAAAAGTCAGAGTTACATGGCCTTGGCTCAAAATGTAGATTTATCTGCTTATCTTTTTCATGATACTGTAGTCACAGCCTAGATGGTTTAAACAATACACGTTTATGTCCCACAGCTATGGAGAACTGGTTGTCTAGGACCAAGGCATCTGTTGATTTGGTCTCTGGTGTAGGGTTCCTTGTAAAGCCACACCCTTACTGTATATTCACAACTTCGTGTGTAAAGAGAAGGTACCCTTCTTAAAATGTCACTCTTCCCTGGATGGGGGTCTTGTTTCCCATGCCCTCGTCTAATTCTAATTACCTCCTGGTGTCATCACTCTAGGAGTCAGAGCTTCACTATATGATTTGGGGGAGAACACAACATTTTTCACTGCTCAACTAGAAACAGCTGAGCCCATTTGTTTGATGAGTTCCTCCATCTCAAAGGAACACCATTTTGGTGCCTGTTGCATAGTGGAGATGAAGGTATAGTATTCCACTCTGTCCCTTCTGGGTGTCCTCAGTTACACACCACTCTTGTCTTTCTATTTTCCAATTTGTCTTCTATGAATTCTCTGACTTTACAATGTCTGAGCATCAAATTTTCCCATGTCTGTGAGAATGCAGATGCATGTGCCTGTGCACACACATACAGAAATCAGAGGAGGGCATTCGGTGTCTTCCTTTTATTGCTTTCTATCATCTTGAGAGAGGATCTCTTACTTAAATGAAATCCCATCAGTTTGACTGGGTTGGCCAGCAGACTCCCAGGATCTGCCAAGTTTCCATCTTCTGATGCTAAGGTTACAGAAAAGAGGATCCCAGCCCTGATATTTCATGTGAGTACTATGTACTCAAACTTATGAACTCATGAAAGCACAGGAACTACTCTTATGACTGAGTCATCCCCCCGGTTCAGTTTTAGTATAGTTTTAGTAGAAGTATCAGAGTTTTTAAGAATATGTTCTGAATGCAGACTAATATAGACTATCTGTGTATCCTCCCCTAAATTCATTTGTTGAATTGGAACCTCCTGTGTGACCACTTCTGAAGAAGAGGATTTTTGGAAAGAGAAGTGGTAAGTATAAACAGGTTCATGAGGGAAGGGCCTTGGCGGTGGGATTGATGTCATCATAAGAAAAGGAACTGAGCTCTCTTGCTCCCAGCTCTATAAGGAAACAGTGAGAAGAAACCAAGAAGGCTCTTGTCAAGGACCTGACCATGCTGAATGCCAGTCTCCAACTTGCAGCCTCCATATCAGCAAAATTTAAGTGTATGTTGCATATCCTCCATTTCTACAGATTTCTGCCATAATTCCTGCCATGACTTTATTTTCTTTTTAAAATTACAATTTAATTATGTTTCTCCATCTCTTTTTTCCACTCCAAATCCTCTCATATACCCCTCCCCACTTCTCTTCAAATTCACTGTCTCTTTTTTCATCAATTGTTATTGTATGCAAGTATGTATTTGTATACACATATATATTCCTAAATATAACCTATTGAGTACACACAATATTAGTTGTATGTATGTTTTCAGGGCTGACCACTTGTCACTGGACACTAATTGGTGTGTTCTTCCCTGGGGAAGACTACCAATCACATCCCAGCTATACTAAGTTGCCTGTAGTTCTTTGTGTAGAGTTGAGGTCTTGTGGGATTTTTCTTATGTAGTTTGGCACATTTGTTGGTGTTTTCCTTGTTCAGCTCCTATTTGGGCATTTATAATGGTGAGATTTTATGAAAATGATCTCTGATGTTACTAGGAGACACAATTCCGCAGAAGAATCCCTGATCCTCAGACTCTTACAATCTTTCCATCCTCTCTTCCTCAATGTTTTCAGAGCCTTAGGTGTTGGAGTATTTTCAGATATATCCACCAGGACTAGGCTCCACAATTCTGCAGTTTGATTGGTTGTGTTTTCTGTAGTAAAGAGAATTTTCCTTGATGAAGTGTGAACAATACACTTATCTGTGGATATAAGGACAAATATTTATGCACTGTTTTTAGGGATGCATTGTTTTTAGGGATTAGCTCCCCATTTTCCCATTTCCCCTATCAGATCACTTGGCTCTGGTTACCTCAATACAATCTTTTCTAGTTACATTTGTTTATCTGCCAAGTTCATGGTTTTATTTTTCATTACAGCTCAATAGTATTCCATGGTATATATGTATCACATTTTCATTATCTGTCCACATGACAAACTATTATCCCTCTGGAATACTCAGCCCAGATAAACTCTTTCTATAAGTGGCCTTTGTCATTGTCTTAAGGTATCTATTGTTGTGAACAAACACCATGACCAAAGTAACTTGGGGAGAAAGGAGTTTATTATGGCTTTCATGTTCATATTATAACCCATCATCAAAGGAAGTCAGGGCGGGAACTCAAGGTGGTTATTGAAGAAGGGTGCTTCATACCAGATTGCTTCTCATGCTTGTCCATCCTGTTTTCTTATACTACCCAGGAACAGCCGCCCAAAATAAGCTGAGTCTTTGCACATCCATCAAGAAAATGTTCCGCAGGCTTTCTCACAGGCCAATTTAGTGGGGGCATTTTCTCAATTGAGGTTCCCTTTCCCCAAATGACTCTAGCTTATGTCAAGTTGACACAAAACTAGTCAGCACACTCATGGTATTTTATCAAAGCAGTTGAAAAGCAACTGATACATCTATCCTGGAGGATTGCCTGGGAATCACTCAAACTATAGTAATGGCAGGGTGAGGTTGATGAGAAGAATGAGTCACAAATATTAAAGCAGACAGAGGGGCTAAGTTTCAAATGAGTAACCAGAACTTTAACTTTCTTGTGAGGGCATTTTAGAGAGAGAAGTAGCACTGATTTTTTTCAGTCTCTCATAACCTGATATATGTTATAATATAGATAGTATGATTAAAATTCCAGGTGTGACTATACTCTATATGTTTTCTATGTGCTACTATATACACAAGATTGAATCAATTATTTGTTGTGTCAGTCCTTGGGGAAGTTTTTACTAAACACAACACATTTCTGTGGATGGGAAAGTCTATAGATATTTTAAATGAGTTAATATGTCAAAAATTCAGAATAATAAATAAAAAGGTAGAATTCTTAATATAACCAAAGAACAAGAGAACATACACACATATTGCACACATAAAAACACACACACACTAAACACACACAAACACATACATGCTAGATACACACACACACACACACACACACACACTCATAGTGTAACACAGCTGATTTTCAGGAAGTTTCAATTTCCTAGTACATGAAACATATTACTCTAGAAATATCAATAGTTCAACATTCGACTTAACTTTCTATAACTCTCTCTCCCAGCTGGATAGGAAAAAGTAATCAATGTAATTATTGGTAGATATGACTTCCTTTAATATTCCCAACATTCTGTGATACAAAACTTATCACCTTTCCTTCTCCCTCATTCAGTATATTAACATATAAACCACAGGCTTATGTAGACTATGTAAAAACGCCTTTGAGCTTATTGCAATTCTGTTCAGGAAATTGCACTTATATCTAGAAGTATTCTTCGATGGGTAGATAGGCAAACAGATAGATGTGTGGGTCAGTTGATTAACTATAATTTATTTTAACTTTTGTCCTCATTTATTTCATTTTTAGTGATATTTTATTTGACTCTACTAGATGAGCAAAATGCAGATTAAAAAAAAGCTAAACTACATTCCAAACAAATCTTGGAAGTCTATATAATCTTTGCAATGTATTGACTGTCAGATTTATAGATAAACTGGCAGGTTCCATGAAGGTGAGAATGTGACAACACAGACATTGAAATGGAGCTATTTATTTTCGTGAGTTGAAGTGACCATATAACTCATAAGTATTGCGGAAACCTGTAAATTCCCGAGGATTCATGTTATGTTGTATCACAGGTAATGGCTCATAATTCATCTGTGGGGCTTCCTTTGGTGTACTCAGCCAGAATATTTCAATAAAGAATTTCCTTTCTCTTTTGTAGATACAGAAATGCAACCACGATTTTATGGCAACAGATTGTCTCAGAATAATAGGATTTGAAGTTTAGATATTTGGGTCTGTTTGATGGATGACAAAGGTGATGGAAAGGCAATACTGACAACCACACTGATATCATTCATACTCCTACTGTTCTCCACAGTCCACCCAGAAATATGCCAGAATTTCAGAATTGCATTCAAGTAATATATGTTGCATTTTTAAAGAATATAAATAAATTATTAGCATATAGTGTGGGTGCATTCTCTTGCTGAGGGTACAGACATTCCTGTGTGATGAGGCAAAGAGTCTGCATGGACATTCATGTCATGATCTGCTGACATGGCTGGTCAGAGGTCCAGATGGGCTGCAAGTGAAATGCTGTGTGCTAAACATTGTGTCCACATCAAATTCACACACTGAATCCTTAATCTCCAGTGAGATGGTATTTGGTCATAAGGCCTATGGGGAGTAATTATGGTTAGGTGAGTTCATGAGGGCAGGCCCCATGATGGGATTAATACCCTTATAAAATAAAAAGGGACAAGATAATCTCTTTTTCTCTGTGTGCACCAACCATCAATAGGCTTCCCCAGGACACACCCAGGAACAGCTCCCTCATCACTGACACCTGACTCTGGAACTCCAGATTCTAGAATGTGTAGTTTTGAAGCTTCTTTGTCTATGGTTTTCTATTATAGCATCTTGAACTGACAAAGACAGGCACCTCAGAGAAGACTAAAATAATGCCCCTTCTGGCTTTTTATTCTTTTTAAAGTTAGCTTATAAAGTAACATGGTTTCTTACACAATTGTCAGACATACTTCATTTTGGATGCTTCTCCCTGCCATACCCTGCCCATTCTCTTTCCTCCATCTTCTTGCTCTGTGCACTGTCCCTGCTGTGTTGACCAATATTTCCTTATCCACTTTAACCTCTCTTATGTTCTATTGCTTTTTCCAGCCATTATCTTAAGGCTATTTTTTTCCAACTCACATTTCTGGTCCTTACCCATATTTACTCCTGTGTGGAAGATTTAACAATCACTGTGTATATGATTCATGTGTACATATATTTGTTCAGGTTTGCACATGTGGATGTGTGGCAAGCATGCCCCAGCATGTGTGGAGATCAGAGGAAATTTTCCTGTATCAGTCTTTTGTTTTCACCTTGTTTAAGACAGGTTTCTTTGTTTAACACTGTATATTCCAGGTCAGCTGGATGTTGAGATTCTAGGAATTGGTCTCTGCCTCTCATGTCTCACAGGAGTACTGGGAATATAAATGTACACTATCACAGCTAGCTGTAGGTATTGGGGATCCTTGTACTTTCCCATCAAACCTTCTCTCCAGCCATAAACAACTATTTCTTTTTTAAATTTTTTTATTTAAGAATTTTTTTATTTATTTTACATATCAACCACAGATTCCCCAATCATCCCTTCTCATGCTCCCCTACCTCAGCCTTCCCCCTAACCAACTCCCATCCCCTTCTCCAAAAGGGTAAGAGCACTCCATCAAACGCCTCTCTTATAATTTTCTTATTATTCTTTTTGTTCATTTAGCCTATATTTCTTTTAAAAACATTGTATACACTTGGCATTTGACAATGATTTGTGAAAGGAGTAAGAATATTACAAACATATGTAATCCTAGTATCAGCTAGTGAAGACACAACCTCCACATTCTAAACAATTGCTTTCAAAAACTCCATTCCATGCGTGTGGAAAGATGTGAGCGCTCCCCTCTGCCATGGCCCTGGTAAGATCTCAGAGCATGGAACTTATACAGTTTATCTCATCTCAGAATCTGTTCCTCCTGAATGTTCTGTGTTGAAGATGAAATCCTTTACAGGATATTTGCAGTAACAAAAACAATTAAATTAATGTCCTCACATGGCCTTGCATGTATATCCAGCTCTACTGAGAAGTTTTCCAGAGGCAGAGATTAATGAGTTGATGTCTCAGTAGACATGGGATGTTAAGGCTGTCTACTCTTTCCAGAACCAAACTTTACAAGCTTTGCCTTCCTTTGCTGAACCCTAATCCATCCTGCTCTTGCAGGTTCCTTCTACATCCTTGCCCTCTGGAAGTCCATCATTCCTTAAAATCATTTTGATTTCTGTTGCATAGCAACCTGGCCTTTCTTTTTCCTGAATTATCATTTCAGATTCTACACTTGGATATAAGTACTCAAATTTAAATTGCAGATTAACTCATTTTCTTTCTTTTTTTATTAAGAATTTTTTCCATTCATTTTACACACCAATCAAAGATCCCCCTCTTCCCTCCTCCTGGCCCCCCTAGCCTCCCCCTCCCAAGCCACCCTCCACTCCTCCCCACAAGAAGGCAAGGTCTCCCATAGGGAGGCATATCCAGTAGATGCAAGTCCAAGCCCCTCCCCCTTCCTCAAAGTTGCATGAGGTGTCCCATCATAGGTAGTAGGCTCCAAAAAGCCCCCTCATACACCAGGGATGGATTCTGAGCCTACTGCCAGGGGGCCCCCAAGCAGATTAGGCTGCACAACTGTCTTGCTATGCAAAGGGCCTAGCCCAGTCCCATGCAGGCTCCACAGCCTTTGATCCAACTTTCATGAGTCCCCACTAGTTTGGTTTGGTTGTCTCTTCAGGTTTCCTCATCATGATCTTATTTTCTAAGCACAGGTACTTCCAAGATGAACTCGACCTCATGTGTGAAACATTGGCTGACACAGTGGTAAGGAGAGCTGCCTTCCAAAACCCTTTAAGTCATTTATTAGAACCTATTTTGCCACAAATTTTACTGTGCATGCTGACTCACAGAAAACTCAAGGGGAGAAAGTAGGTATTCAGATCTGAAATCCACGCATGTAACTCCCATAAGCCCCAGGACTCCATCTCATGCTCATATTATGTTTCCTCCATGATGTGATTTGATGGTCTTATTTACACTTTGATGCTGAAACTGTCCATTTTATGTGCCTAAGTTCTTTGTCCCTGAACATTGTTGGATAATGAAACAAGGTTATTAAGATGCCTATGTATTTTCCTTGCTCCTTAAAGAGGAACTGAGCCATTTTCATTTCTTGCTGATATTTCCAATGTGCCAGTAAACACAAGCATAGGAGAATCAGGGTAGTTTAGTAAGGTACCAAAGTCCTCTGTGGCCTCAGTGTCCTTGACTTGTGTGGAAGGTGATCAGAGATTGTGGAGTAGACTCCTGAATTCCTTGTATGTCTCTGAAAGTATAGTTCATTTTATTTGCCCTATCCTCATAAATATTTTAGCTTCTCTTAAAATTCTTTACTTCCAGAAATGGGTCCCAGACCACCAGAAGTAAACAGTAAGTATCCTTTATTTCAAGCTGGTATATAGAGTTGGGCAATGAAGAAGAATTGAAGTCATGCCTCCAAACACAACATTTTTCAAAGAACTTCACTACAAGTCATCCTTTCCTCCTGTATAACATGAAGCAGTTGTATAGTGTCATAATAATCACATAAATTAGAGAATGTATGAAATAGTTGGAATATAATATTCCTTTTTTGATTTTTGAGACACAGCCAAACTTGCTTGTGTAGTGGCTGCACAATTTTGCACTCCTACCAGTTGTGGGTAGGGGTTTTCCTTTCCACACATCCTCATCAATATTTGTTGTCCTTTGTTTTCTTGAAGATAGCTGTTCATACTTAATCACAGCACAAACAAACAAACAAATAAATAAACAAATAAATGGCTTCCTCACAGCTTTGTTTCTAAGTGTGTGTTGTTGGATAAATAATGCAACTTCTCTCAAATCTCAGATTCCTCATTGCAAATGGGGTCATGAGAACCTTCTTGTGAGGATGTATAGCCATGTGATATAAAATGTCTATTTTAGGTATTCAATTGAATTCCTCTGGAATGCTGTGTCATGCAGAATGAAACATCCACCTGTGCACAATTCAACCACCTTGAGATATCTGTGAAAAACAGTGACAGTGAGATGCAAATATTGTCCATAGAAAGGAATGTATTATCTTACTGTCTCCTGAGACTGCTGCATTATGTGGGGCATACTCTCCAGTTCCTCTTTTTGAGATACCTGACTTCATTTACATTGTTTACAATGTTACAAGATTTGTGTGTATTCTACTTAGTTTTCTGTTGCTATAACAAAATACCTCAATCCAGGTCATTTATAAAGAATAGAGTTTGGGGACTCATGATTCCACCAATTGGGAAGTCTAAAAATGTGGTACCAACACATGCTTGGCATCTGGTGAAAACATACTTGGTGTTTCATAGCAGAATATCAGAATATCACATTTGGGGCTGGGCTAGTGTGCTATTTCAATTTTTTTCTTTTCTCTACTTACAAAGCATAGAGTGATGGAAGGACTTGTGAGAGAAAAAGGGAATTTATGATCTCATTTAATCCTAATCAGATCTCCAAATCCCACTTGCCAACTCCCAGATAAATTAGCATGAATTAAGGACTAGATTTTCAAAACATGAATGTTTAGGAAGCATATTCAAATAGCAACAACAGCTGGATAGATAGTTTTCCAGAATGCATGAGTGGTCACCAAGGAGACTCCATAGAATCCTGGATCTGTGTCTACAGTTTGCTAGAGGTGTTAGCCTCCCAGTCCTGGGTTATGCTATTTTTAGAAGCTTCCTTTCTCACAGTTTTGCTTTAGTTGGTTATTTCTTTTACTTTTCTTTAAAAAATAAATTACCACAACCGTCTATTCCATTTTACTTTTACAAATGCCTGAATGTGCTTCAGTGTGCAATGTGTCATTTGCACTGAATGTCTTCTTCAGAGGCAGTACCTGTGTAAATCAATTCCTTCAGGGATTCTGTTTGTTCCTGGCCTATGCCAAGGAATGTGTATAAGGTTTGTATCCTTAAGATGGTGTGACTTCCCTAAAGGGAAGAGGCAGGCATTTGGGGTTGACATTTCTCTCCTTCTCCTGCTTCCTTTCCCACAGGGGAAGCTGCAAGGTCCCTTACAGTTCGCTGATGGTAGGAGTGGGAGCAGGTGAGATCATGAAGAATACAGCCAGGTGAGCAGGAAAATGAATAACATAAAAGATAAATGCAAGACTGATGTGACAAAAGATAGATTGTCAGGCCAGAGAATCATGTTTCTCCTTACTCCAAACACCTCATGTCAAAAATTCTGAATAGCATGATTGGCACTAGCATAAAACCTCTGTCTCCAAGCCTGAGTAACTACTTCTCTGGCATCCACCACCAGCAAAGAGTCCTCCTGGGTGCCTTTGACACACAGCAGCCCCTGTGATTTGGAAGACCATCTCACCCAGGTTGAAGCACAGATGCAGGAAGGCAATGATGTCAGAGGGTTTGTTTTTGAAGCAGGCTTCTTAATGACAGGCTGGTTGGGGGAAGGGCGGGGGACCTTGCATCTCATTGGTTATGCTGGCAGATCACCCTCTGCTGACCCGTTTTGTCATTTTGTTGTCCTTTGAGGCAACAACGAAATGTTGGTGAGCAGCTGGTGGTGGAATTATGTTTTCTGAACAAAATGTGGGAGGAAAGTCTGGCCTAGTGATATGATTGCCTAGTGGGCCAGCAGAAGGGAAATGGGTTATTCTTCTACCTGAATGAAATGTGCTTTCCTCTCACACAGGTTCAACATTCCCAACTGTGACTGCAGTCAGTGAACAACGACCTTTGTGTAATTCAGATGGGAATGGGGAGGGATATAAGAATAAGTATCATAAGCAATTTGGAAAGTCAGAATCATGCTAGAATCTGCCACGAGTGTGGTGAGATCATATCTTGGTTTATCCTCAGAGAATTTGGGCTCCCCAAGGAAGTGGATCCTGACAGTTGAATTAGATAGAGAAGTACAAACAGAAGAGTGAGATCAACTCTCACTGGGAGATACATTCGAATTGACAAGACTTAGTGCTGTAGAATCATTTGAATTCATATTCTGATTTCTTGTAAGACATATTAGTTAATGACCATATCACATTTCCTCAGAACAATTTAAAAATTGTCCGTGGTACCATATTTTTTTTACTTCAGCTATGAACTGCATGCTTCAAAGAAATCACATGTGTATGTTCTCTAAAGTGTCGTGATGAATGTACTTTTTATAATGATTGTATGATAAAAAACAGCATTTAAATAAGTATGATGAAAGTATTAGAAAGGATTATTCCTTTGAAATTTTAAATTAAGAATATATTGTAGATAAATAGCAAAAGTTTTCCTTTTGAACTTAAAGGTTGGGTAAAATAATGAAAATCAAGTGATTGACCCAAAGACAGATTTACAGCCGTATACAAGATATCGTGCCATTGGGAAGAAATGGAAAACTGAAAATTATCTGTTCTCTGATTCCCATCCCCAAGAATGAATGGAGCTCCAGTCATATTATCCATGCTTAAACTGAGTTATTTATAAATGCAGGTGTAATTTGCAATCAATTGTATATGTATACCAATGTCATATTACTTTTTATGACTTCCCTCCTCAGCCAACACCTTGAATTGCTTAATCAACTTAGCTCTGAAATGGTGATCATGTGTTTGAATTCTGCCAGGAATATACAAAAATTATTCTGGATGAATAAGAAAGTAATACCAGCTGACAGAGGCAGGAAGAGATAACAGGAGATGAAAAGTGGAGGAGGTGACAGCTGTGTACACACATTGCAATATGGAAGCACTCAGCATATATCTGGGTCAAAGCATCTAATGTAGACTTGAGGTCAAACCCTGCCACATGAAAAGCAAAACAGAGTAGAATAAGTCATGGCATACCTTGTGGGCCTTGGGAGATGAGATGGTAATTAATAGTGAAATTTGGAGGCTGATAACAATATCTATCACAGAAATATTACAGATTTCACCAGCTAGCAGAGTTCATCATTGTGCCTCAGATGTGACAATTATTCTTTCTCATACTCAATCTCCTTGTCTGTAAACTGTGGACAATTCATACCTCCCTGGAAAGGTAATTGGGAGGATTAAATTCATAATATTATCATGCATCACTTAATGATAGGAATGTATGCTGCTAAATATATCCAGCAGGTAATTTTGTCTTGTGCAAACAAACAAACAAAAACCCTACATAGTGCATGTCAATCACAAGATTTGGTCTCTTGATGCAATCAGAAGGCAGAATAAACACAAGGCATATGAAGCCACTGTTATTGTAACATAACATACCATTTTATAGCAAGCAGTTTTTAGTTAGTAGGAGTATATATTAAAATAATCTCAAGTATACTATAGTAAACCATAAACCAAACTATAAACCAAAATATAGTTATCTATTATTATGTACTCTATCTTTCATTCAACTGGAGGCACAGTAAGCTTGTTTATACAACATTACAAATGTATTGCAGTAAGGCACTGTGAAGGCAGTAACTTCCCTAGGCAAAAGGGATTATATATAATACCTCCGTTATATCTTTATAAGACCACAATCATTTATTCACTCCATCATCAACCAAACAATTTTATTCATCTTATGACCATATTTTGACCACCTGCCATACATAAATGTATAATTTTCTACTTCCCTTTCATCCATTCACTCGTTGAAATACATTTATTGAGCACCTGATGTGTGCTAATTATAAAGAATTCCACAGGGTTTTTATGCATCTATAGCTTTGATTACTCCATCCATTACCCCCTCATTCTTCTTTGAAGGGTGACTGATGGTATGTTTTCCTTGCTTCAGAGGGTGCCCCACACCCATGAACACATGAGCAGCCCTAGTTGGACTTAGTAGGTTATCAAAAACAAAATGACAAAAAGAAAATGTAAAGTAGGAGAGGGGTGTTGGGCAGATGGGAAGAATTGGAGAGAGGAATGAGGAATGAGGGATGTGTATGATCATATTCCATTGTATGCAAATATGAAATGCTCAGTGAATAAAAAGTAACTGTTAACAGAAGAATTCCACAGTACATACAAAATAAAAACTACTTTTATGGATTTTTACTAGTCAATGGGGACACAGAAAAGTAGGTCAGAATGTAATATAATACCAAGGTTATGCACTATGAAACAAAATAGCAAAACCCTTAAGATGAGATGTTAGTATACACAGCCTATTTTATTCTAATTGTAATGAAATGGCAACCTATTATGGTATAACTATGGTTATGATCAGAGGTGATCTCTTCACTGTCTACAACAGAAAACAGGGACAGCTCATGACTGGTAAGCTTCAGGAAGTGAGTGGGTTTTTGTTGTTGTTGTTTTGGTTTTTTTTTTTTTTGTGTGTGTGTGTCTGAGTATGTGTTTATGTACTGTCTGCATGTAAGTGCATGCAGAGGCAAAATGAGGGTGAATTCCTTGAAGCTAGAGTTACAGGTGGGAGCCACCCAAGGCAGGTGGATTGGACCAAACCCTGGTCCTCTGGAAGAGTAACAAACACTCTTAACTGCTGTGCCGTCTCTCTATCTGTAGGTGTTCCATCATTTTGCACTTTTAGTATGAAACTACAATAAATTACATGAAACATTCAGAAACAACACTTTAGTTTGAATGTGCTTTGTAGTACATGGGTTTGCCTAGCTACCAGCTAATGTTAGTGCTCTGAACTTGTTTCAGGTAACTTTAAGCTAAGCTATGGTGTTTAGTACCTTGATAGTATTTAATGCAGTATTCATCCACTCCATTTTCAATTTTCAGTGGTTTAATTGGAGTATAAATGCATCATGGATCAGTGAGCAACTCTCCTGAGGAAATTCATGTATTATAACCTCATGGTCAGTAGACTATTTTTAAACTGTGAGATGCTTATGAAATGATTAAAGAATAAAGACTAAGTCTTATGAATAGGATTAGTGACTGTACTAGTTACTCTGTTTCCTGTGTGGCAAAATATTCCACAAGAAGCAACTTGAGGGACATTTTATTTTGGCTCAAAGGGATACAGTTCATCACGGTAGGGAAGACATGGCAGAGAGTGGGGACAGCATGATGGCAACAGGGGGAAGCCAGCTGGTTACATTACATCTGCAGCTAGGAATCAGCCTGAACAGCAAGCGAAAATGAGTTATAAAACCTCGAGACCCGCACCTAGATGTCTACATCCTGAAGGTTCTAGAAACTTTCTAAATAGCATTGTGACTAAGGACCAAGTGTTTAAGAACATTGACTTTAACAAAATCCTTTCCCTTTAGTCCAAAGATTCATGGCCAGCCTCTAATGGAAAATATGTGCCCTCAAATTTCCAAAGTCCCCATGATCTTTAACACTCCCTATACTGTTTAAAAGTCTGTCTTACTTAGGGTTTCTATTGCTGCAAAGAAACACCATGACCAAAAAGCAAGTTGAGGAGGAAAGGGTTTATTTTTCTTAACGTTTCAGCCTTGCTGTTCATCACTGAAGGAAGCCAAGACAGGAACTGAAACAGGGTAGGATCCCAGTGGCAGGAGCTGATGCAGAGGCCATGGAGGGGAGCTGGGAGCTTCTTAATGGCTTGCTTCTCCTGGCTTACTCATCCTTCTTTCTTATAGAACCCAGGACTAGCATCCCAGGAATGGCACCACCCACCATGGGCTGGACCCTCCTCCACTGATCACTAATTGAGAAAATGCCTCACAGATGCATCTCAAGGAGGCCAAAATTTCCTCAGCTGAGGTTTCTTCCTCTCTAATGACTCTAATTTGTGTCAAATTGACACACAGAACTGTAGTGGGTAACCATTCCAGCTTTGATCTGGAAGTTCCAACCCCCATTGAGGCTTCGGTAACTGTCATGCCTACAAGGTGGGGGCCAAGAGAGGACCCTGAAGACCCGAGACCCAGATGCACCGGCTCTCTTGGTTCCTGGACCCTGGACGCTGGAGGTAGACCGAGCAGATGCACCGACTCTCTTGGTTCCTGGACCCTGGACGCTGGAGGTAGACCGAGCAGAGTTCTCCAGAGAACGCCACCGGACTTGCGCTACACCTTTCCCAGACCTTGTAAATTATCCCTTTACTTGTAAGTTACCCCACAAAATAAACCTCCCTTTTAACTACGTGGAGTGGCCTTAATAATTTCACCAATACAGAACTGTCTAGTCCAAAGTCTAAACCTTAAAGTCACTTCTGAAATGCAGGCAATGTCTTAATTATTAGCCCTTTGGGGGAAAAAACAAGTGATGTGCTTCTAACATACAATGGTAGAGTAAGCATTCCTACTCCAAATATAGGAATGGGAGCATAAAGGAAAGTTGGGACCAAACCAAGATGAAAGAATCAGTGGACAAACATTGAATTTCACAGGTCTACGTCAAGTATCTGGGGCTCATACAGAATCATCTGGGATTTAATGGGCTTGGGCAGCATTGCCTCTCTCATTTATTACCTGCAACACACACACACAGACTCTCTCTTGGGTCAGCTCCTTTCTGTGCCGGCTACTGTTCCCTAACACCGTGTGTCAAAACAATGCCGGTCATAGGGCTAAGAAAACAGGAAAGCAACCCTGCCTTTGTCCCATCTTTTTCCCTTTCTTCCTGATGTGCTCTTTTGTTAGTGTACACATGCTGGCTTCTCCTTTTCACCTAGCATCAATTCAGAAATTGCCTCAGGCTGGGGGATTCTTTGATTATTTGATTATCATTGTTTCTCATTCCTCTTACCACTCTCTCTCACATTTGCAAAATTATTACCAGTGCCCCAAACTAGCTTATGCATCTATTTTCTTGTGTCCCATTTGCATGGCACACTCCACTAGCTTGTGTAAGTCCCCCAGGAGCATAGATTTTTCTTTTTGGAACTACTCCCAGCACATCATATTCAGTACGATTTGTTGAATAAATGCACAGGCAATTACAGAGGCTAGACCCTGTGCTGGGTGCTACAGCAGGCACAGATTTGAATAAAATGGAGCCCAAAGAAACGAGGGCTAGTTAAAGGCAGTAGCAATTTTCTATAGGACTATCAGTGAAAGGAACAATCAATTCCCACTGAATTGAAGGCAGCGGGGAACATTTCCTAGAGATGAGATTGTTCAACCTCAACTAGAGAGGATGAGTAAGATTTTGAACAGCAAGATCTGTAAGGGCAGTGAGCAAGGAGACAATAAAATAGGTTCTACATCAATTGAAGAGAATAATTGATACCAAATTCATAGGCAGTTTCAGAAACAGTGACTGTTTTGGTCAACAATCAACAAGTGTGTGTTTGGAAGACTGAGACAAAGATAACCCTGAATGTTTTTCTCTAAAAGATAGAGTGCACTATTGAAAGATATAGAATAATACAACAGACTGAAGATTAAAGGTTATCTGTCTTTTTCCTTAATTTAAGCCCATGTCACACATTTCCTTTTCTGAGGAAAAGTAAGAAATCAAGCTAGATAAAAGGAGGCTGTTTGGTCCTGTCTCTCATCCTTTTGTTGTCATATCCCTTGGCAGCTTTAGGTTGATCTTCTGTTGAAAAGGAATGTTCTGGTTTCATCTTGCACTATAATAACCTGTTGGGGTCACCTCTAGGCATAGGAGGGTGCTGCAGAGCATTCCTTGCTATTCTTTTGGTAGCAATGAAGTCATCGTTGACTTTGTTCCAGTTGGCAGGCATTTTGCACAGTGAAAATGAAGAGAAGCAAAGGAGGAGGAGGAGTTACATTCCCTGGTTTCCTAGGGAAAGAGCCTGAATCATGGCAAGCATGCTAGTGTCTCATTTCAGATGGTGTGGACACAACATGATGTCCACAGTGCGGATGAAAGAAAATGAATAAGGCAGAGATCTAAGAAACAAATACCACTTGGCCCCACTCCAAGAAGAAACACAGTGGGTGCTTTGCCCTTGGACAGGCCCACAGGATATCTGTACTTCATACATGCATGGGGATGGAAATTTAACAGCCATTAGCCTGCTCATTCCCATCTGTGCCTGTCAAACACTGGTGAATTCTACTTAGGAAATTAATCTGCCAGCCTCATTCAGCACTTTTGTCTGGCATCATCTGACACCACCAGCATCTTTGGTGAATTACAATGTTTTCGGTGCCTTGAGATGTGTATTCTTCTTGAAAACAGACACAGTGAAAGAGCCAGTAACCCAATTTTGGTTCAACTCAGAAATCTGTGGGTAAGCTCTCCCAGAGTTAGTCTGAAAACAGTCATTGGGAAAGAACGAGAAGCTGAAGTTCCTGCAACAGATTCTGGGGGCACTTAAAATATTACCATTGAAAGAAAAACAGCCAGAATTAGCAGAAAACTGTACAGTTCTAAACATCTCTGGTAAGTTCTTTCAATTAATTCTTAAAATTGCCCCTAGACAAACCCAGGGAAGCACTCCTAGGTACCTGAGAGACATAGTCTGATATTTTAAAAACTTCATTTAAAACACATATGTATACGTTTACATGTCTTCAAAAAGTCAGTTTGAAAGTCACAAGAGGAAGACTTTGGCTTTAGTCAGCTCTGGACACAATTCCCTTAGGAGGCTGAATGGGAGGAGGGTATGAGATGACATTGTCTATATTTGGGACACATTTCTCCTTTCAGAATACTTGTGCAATCACCATGAAAATCAGTGAGGTGATTCCACAAAAAGCTAGAAATATATCTACTATGTGATCCAAATATACCACTCTTAGACATAAACAGGAAACACTGTATTATAGAGATACTCACTCCTCCATGTTCATTGCTGCTCTATTCCTGATAGCCAGAAAAATGTAAACATCCTAGATGTCCATCAAAAGATGAATGGATAATGAAAATATTGTACATTCACCCAATTGAAAATGAAAATAGGAAACTCACAGGTAAATGGATGGAACTGGAAATATTCACCCTGAGTGAGATAACCCTGACCCAGAAAGACAAATATTCATGTTTTCTGTCATTTGTGGATGTTAACTTTGAATCTTTATGTAGTAGTGCTCTATTTGGAATACCCACAGAGGCCAGGAAATGGAGGACTTTCAAGGGAGGTGAAATAGAACACAATGATGCAAAAGGTGAAGGGAAATAATGGAAACACAAGAGTTAAGGAGAGTAGGAGATGGGAAGACAGGATAGAGGAGGGAGTATGAAGAGGGATAAATAACCCTAAGAACATTCTGGAAAGTTATATGCAAAATGACTATTACAGGAGATTCCTAAGACATAAATAAATACTTGTATAAGTAGAGCTACCCTACAAATGTGACAACAATGCTCCTACGAGACCCACAGGATGACAAACAAAAGGTACAGAGCAAGACATGGATTAACTCTTTTAGAGTCATTGGCCTGTGAGGTCCCATAGAAGACACCAATTTACAGGATATATTGTCAGTGTTCTTGATTGCCTCCAGAACTTGAGAATAAGACCATTGGTACAGCAGCCACATGTTTGAGCCATAGGCTACATAGAAATCAAGATGGTATTGATCCTAAAGTTTCCTTCCTATTGCTAGCTTTCATCGTGCTGGATGGTGGAATAGACACTACAGGAAGATAAAAGTATTATCAATCTTACCCAGCTTTGGACCCTGAAAACTACAATAACTGGACTGGCAAGACTTGCCCACTGGTGCAATAGTAGCACAAACATCATGGGAGTAACCAGACAGTAAGAAATCATTGGCTTTAAGGGCAGCTTCACAAGGTGGAACCAATACTCGGCACTGTCATAGACATCAAAAGCCTGTGGGTAGACAGGACATAGATCTTACTAAAGAAGCTAATACTAACATTACTCACCTAAAGGCACATAATGATGGGAGGATGGCCTTCATGGATATTCATGTCTCATAAATTGAAGTATCATGGGCTCTTTTTGGTTATTTGTTATTCTGTCACATCTTGACACCCCAGTGGGTCCATCGGTGAAGATCCCACATTTACAAACACAGAACCAGTCCCTGTCTCCCTTGGACTTCCCAGTCCTCATAAGAGTAAGAAAGACATCTTGTTGTTGATAAAATGCCCAGTTTCACTGGGTTGGAGACGTATTTTAGTGATACTGTGTTGACGAGGTCCTAGGTTCACAGGTGCAGCACAGCAAAACTAAAACAAACAGAAACAAAACCCACTTTCAAATACTGTATTGTAACAGCACATGTGAGCTGACATATGAGATCTTTTCGCTGAAAAGTCATCTGTAACTTCCTTTTCATTCTTTCTTCCACTCATTTTTCTCTGGAACCTGACTGGTTAATGAGAAAGTTCCATCTTGCTCCTACTAGTATGAGAAGAAAAAACCTGGATAAAGCTCCCTTTCCATGTTAGAATCAATATGTTTAACTTTACTATATGTTATTTATATATTCAATATTCATGCTGAATGCACACCAATGAAGGCATGCTCTCTTCTATTAGCAACACCTGCCCTCTGCCAAAACAACAACAACAACAAAAAACAAACCAGTAATCCTATACTCGTAATTCCCCAACTGTTTGATAGTTCACAGGAAGATTGCCCTAAGAATTCCCAGTATAGTTTACCAATCATATACAAACAATAACATTCTGGACACCAAAAGACCCTTTTATAATGTTCCTTCATTTACTTTTCTTTTATTGAATTACCAAGCCAAACTCCCTATGCACAAATCAGGTTTTAAAGACACATAGACACATTAGTTATAAGCACAGGATGACAGCATTGCATTTGTAGAGGGGTGTTCTTTTTGGATAAAGAATCCTTTACAGCCTAATGCTGCTGCAAGGGTAGCCTGAGGGGAGAGCTGAAGCCAGTCTTAAATATTTTATTACCATCTTTGAACTAGATGTCAGGAGAGGGTGAGGATGGCCCCCCACACAAGCTCAACAACCACAGAAGTTCCAATACTTGCTCTCCTTTCTTGTCTCGCATGTCATTGGACTTTCCCCTTGTTATTTCTCTTCCAAATCCAACTTTCTCTCCAGGAACTAAGCCCCTATTACTCTTAAATGGTCTAGTTTGATGTCACCCCAGCAGTGAAGTCATTACCATTCTCAAGGGCAATTTTCTTCTTGGACTAATAACACCCCATTAGCATCTTTCAAAGCCAGAGGAAAATCTGCTCCAGGAAAAGTCAGAGAGGTAGCAAAGAGTAAAACACAGAATGGAATATGTCCCACTGGCTTTATGTAATCCTTTGCTGACACACGATTTCTCAATTATACAGCCCAGGCTTCCTATTCACTGCTGCAAAGAAAGAAGCCGAGGGAAAGGCTCCTTTCCTCTTGTTGGCTCTGCCTGTAAGTAAAGATGCAGGGATGATCCTTAGGGCTTATGTCTTGTGGGCAACTTAGGTGATAAAGAAAATGGGCAAGACTCTGCAGAGTTTCCATAAATTCAGACACTATGAATTATCTCAACACTGCTGAGATATAGTTAGACTTTCTTACAAATGGCATGAGGTCTGTGTGAATTTTATGTGTGCATGCATTTGCATAGAAACCCTGCATACATAAACCTTGCATTTATGACAGAGATTTCCTTTATTTTTCATGTTTTAGCATTCCTTACTCTGGCTTCATTTTCCTGTGCTGAATCCATAGCAGCTGTTGCTATGATGGTGGGATGCTGGGTGGAGAACACAAAGACAACAATGAGGTGAATGAATTTATATTGATAGGGACAGATGAAGCTTACTTTGTCTCAGGAATTAGAAAGAGGGGCTGAGAAAAATAAAATATTGCTGAGTTCTTAAGATGGGCTTTATAGACGTTTGGAGATTGCAAACATAAATCCAGGCAGAAATAATTGGACATCCGTTTTAATTATTCCCTAATATTGGCCTGGTGTGTCTTTTAATCAGCTGTACCAGAGAGAGAGAAAATATTAAATAGCAGCCTATATTTATGAGATTGCGCATGATACTGCACACACACACACACTCACATACACACACACTCACTCTCTCTCTCTCTCTCACACACACACACACACACACACACACACACACACTCACATGTTTAATAGAAGCATAAGTGTAGAAGCCCATTAGTGTAGAAGGCTTAGTAAAGGCTGAGTTTCAGAGTAATACCCATGAATGGTGAGAAATTAGTCGTCTTTGTATTAAGCACAGTACTTTTCTTAATTGTATTTGTTAGAATAATTTACTTGGTACCTTGAAAAATAATACAGTAAGCAGAAGTGATACTGGCTGCATGAAAGAGTCTCACAAGTTTATAAATTCAACTAGAGAGGGCAGTTTCAAACTTAAGTAATTTTAAGTGCTTATAACCCATCCATGGGATATTATGGGAAAAATAGGCCAAGGTTGACTGCATTCAAATTTTACTTTCTCATTTGGCTAGTATGATCCTGGACAGGTGACTTCCTATGTGTACTTCAGTTTCCTCCAATCAAAATTAGGATAATGGCATCAAACTATCTTAGGACCAGTAGTGATGTCTAATGAAGTAAAAATGCCCCAAGCATTTGGAATATTGCATATAATAAGTGCAGAATAAGTGTAAGCAGCCATATGTTAGTCAATGGGGGCTTTGCTGTCAATCCCCATGGATGATTCCTGTCATTTACACCACATACTTGTGATGTTCTTAACAAACTGCCCATCGCATATGGGATATTAATTTGCAAGGTCCTTTGTGTTTTTCTTGTTAGTATAAGATAGATAAACTAAGTACAAGTGTTAACTGTATGCTTCAAGTGTATAAAATTTACAGAGAGGTTAGCAATAGCTGCATCTTTTAGTTCTAGTAACATCCTATCACATGGCATCATTGTCCATATTTTAAAGCTAAGACATGGTGTGTTTGGGTGACCTGCCCAAGGTCATGGAACTCTAGATGAGAACTGGGGGAGAAGGTATTCTGTTATTTTTCAGCTTAAGTGTTTCTACAAAGAGCTACCCTTGACCTTTAATCTTTATGATGTTATTTCCTCTTCCTGTGACATCAAAAGTTAGAAATTATTGTCCACCAGAAGGAAGAAAGTGGCCCCAAAGCTTCGGGGCTGCCTCATTCAATTTTTGATCCTTGGTCTGTCAAAGATGCAGGGAGCTGATTTTTCATCAACCTTCTTGCTTTTTGGTTGTGTTTATGTTTTATGTTACAGTAATGGTTTTGTGTCTGCTTCATGTTGTTTATATATATAGTAACACTGTAACTGTTGTAGCAGGGCTTGAAGCAATTCATTCTACTTTCTCCCCATTGGGTTTACCTGCCCTAAAACTACCAGTTTTAGTGAGAAAACACACAAAGACATGAGAGAGAGAGAGAGAGAGAGAGAGAGAGAGAGAGAGAGAGACAGAGAGAGACAGAGACAGAGACAGACAGACAGAGAGACAGAGGAAGACAGAGACAGAGAGAGACAGAGAGACGCACAGAGAGAACAAGAGAGCAGCTATGAAAGCTGCAGGGTAGGTACAGGCAGGCAGTAGGCTGGTCTCTAGAGTCCAGATCAGCCACGCTGGCCCTTTTATCTTCCAGTGCCTTAAGCTACTGTGGTCTGTTCTGCCTTCTGTGGCTACATATGTCTCCAAGCAGAGTGATGCTTCCTAGCAGCATGTACCCTGCATTATGGTCCCCCCTGCCTTTTGAAGCACTCTAAATTAAGCAATGGCTGAGCACAGGAGCAAAAGGAAAGAGCCTACTTGGGCCTGTAAAACTAGTGAAAGGACACAGTGTTTTAAGACCTCACCAACTAAAAGAGAGAAAGGAAATCTACCTTGCTTCATTAAAAATAGCACGCACAATTCTACTTTCTTCACACAGACTTGGCACCAGGAAATGAGAGCCCATAAGAGATAAGTAGAATTCTTTGTTCAGACGTTACTGCACTGGATTCCTTGCCAATAGAACAGGGTGAATAGTCATCAGTAGGCTTTCAGTTTGACTGTCATTAAGGTCGAAAATGATGTGATAGCAGTAAAATAGGAAATAGCCCAGAAAGAGCAAGGGACGAAATAAGATTTCTGAGATGTATTGCAAAATCATTCCCAGACAACAGAGAACTACACTGAGCCCTGGTTAGCTAGAAACTTTGTTGGTGCCTAGAGATTTCCAGTGTAAACTGGGGGACAGGAGTTTGCAGGAGCCCTTCTCACTATATGAATGTGTTCCTGATCCTGTAGCAAGTAGACAATAGAAGCTGCTTTGTAGCCTCTATGTTTTGTCCTGAGTAGGCAGATGGGACCCAGGACACTGAGTCATACTGATGTTGCTTCTAGCTCTGAGACTGGCAAACCAATTGGTCTTGTGGCAGTCATTGCCTTCATCTGGAACAGGAAGTTTGTGGTTTAACAGCATTCCCGCTCCAATACTCTTCTGTAATATAAATAGAGAATGAACAGGGCAGGTTGCCAGATAATGGTGTCTTCTTCAAACAGCTTATGGAATATGGGAATGGAATTTACTCAAATAGTGTGTCAAGAAGCAAACAGGAGTTGAGGAAAACAGGTTCTGAGTGATGGAAAGTACGTAAGACTGTTGCTAATGCTACCCCTGAGACAGGGAACCAACTTGGGACCTGGATTCAATCACATGCTAAGAAGGTCTTAATGAAGTCTAAGCTTAACTTCCAGTTTTTTCTCCATAACTCTAGCTCCTTGAAATATCACCATATCTCTGCCCTGTTCTCATCCCAACTCAGTCTATATTTCAGAAAGAATTCAACTTCAATCATTTTATCTTCTCTGGTTGGAAACAAGCTGTACATTGTCCACACCACTGACATGACAACTCCTCACATTAGTAGCAAGAGGTGTATACATTTCCATAATTACATGTGATTTCCATTCCACCTCCCATCCTTGCAACTAGTACTTCCTCTTTAGCAGTGCCTATCACCTGAAACTCTTCTGAGAGGTCTCATTCAAGATGCCACATGCTCTAAAGGATAGTTTCTTTGCTCTGATTACACAATGACATTTTTATGTTGTATCAGCTTAGAGGTTTTCAGGATATGCTTCAACTGCTCTCAGCATTGATTTAGAATTTCTGGGTATAGGAACAGGAGAGATTGAATCTGGGTATCATGTGTAAGAGAGCACCTTAAGTGTCTGTTATATGACTGTATTTGAGAGCCTGCCAATCCAGGTAGCCTTGGTACTAGATGTTACTAATGACGGCATTATTTATGTCAATGAAAATATGCCATGAGTTTTCCCCCACAATGACATAACTTTATTTCAAGCACCATTGTGGAGAAGAAATCATAATTTCCAATTTAAAGGACAAACATGAATTTCCAATTTAAATCTTTCTCATAGCAAGTAATTCTGTGTCTAGACAGCTTCTACATGCCCATGCTAGCCAAATGTGAAGAGCTCAAAGAAACACCCTGGCTTTAGCCTCCAGAAATCTGTTGCTGGGTCTTGCTGGCCTCTGTTATTTTTAGCCTTTGTCTTCTATACATATTTCAAATGTTCTTTTAAGGCAGTGGTTCTCAACCTCTGTGTTGTGGATCAAATGATCCTTTCACAGGGTTGCATATCAGATATTTACATTATGATCTGTAACAGTAGCAAAATTATAGTTATGAAATAGCAGTGGAAATAATTTTATGGTTGGGGTCATTACAGCATGTAATGTATTAAAAGCTTGTAGTATTAGGAAGATTGAGTACCACTCTTTTAAGGTTTAATTGGGGCCCTGCCAGCAAGAACTTCACGAATGTTCTTAGACCTTAAAGGAACTGAAGTCGAGATTCATGTGAAACTCATACTCATTAGATGCTTGATTTTTGAAGGTATAATAAATGTACAAATGTTTGGGAAATTGACTATAACTTATGTATCACTTTAAAGAATAGAATATTTATCTGGCATAGAAGGCTTAATTGAGAAGTAGCCTGCCTTCCCTTTCACAGGTGACTTTTATGGTTCAATCCTGCTTATCATGTTGGGAATATCTCTTGTTTTTATAGCTTCACCATTTCTAGCCTGTCACATTAAAAACAGCAAGCTACCAAGCTTGCTTTCCCTGTGAGTATGAGGAGGCTTGGCTAGGTACTACAAACTGACTTTCCTTCATTTTCAGAGAGCATCTTTGAAAACATCTGTTTTCTATGAGATGAGAAAGATATGTAGCTTTCTTCCTGGTTTCAAGTTACTATTTGCAGATTTAAAATATTAATCTTTGATTTGCAAATATATTTCAAATATTTCCATTGTGTTATGATTACTTTATCCTTTTACAAAACATGAAGTTATTAAAATTAGTTTTGAATAATTTCTAAAGTTCTTTAATTAAAATGCTTCCTTCCACTCAAAATATAAAATCTACATTTTCCAACATTTTAGATTTTTAAAAATACTTTACACCACATGTAAAAATAGATGTCAAAATTATTATTATTATTACTATTACTATTATTATTATTATTATTATTTTGTATCCTTGTGAATGAATAACCAAAGTAATGGATTGTGGTATTTGCTAATAAAACAGCCTCCTCTTAAGGAACTCAAATACTATTTGTACTACCATGTATTAAATATGGAGTTTTATTAGCGGCTGGTCATGATATTTATCCTTTTGTTTTGGACTGAGTTGGGTCTATTTACTAATTTGATTTTGAGACAGACTTGCTATGCAGTCGTGGATGACCTTGAACTTGGGATTTTCTTGCTTTGGCCTCCTCATTCCTGGAATTACTGACTCAACTAAGTCACTCAACTAAGCATCTCTTCTTTAGTAATTCTCCATGATGTTTTAATTGCACGATAGATGCAAAGACCTATAACTCTGATAAAGAGGAAAATGTGACCCCCTCATCAGTATTTGTCTGTTATGAATATTTATGATATTCATGAATACTTTCTGATGTATAAACAGCAAATTCTATTATTCAAGTAACATAGTATTTAATTGGAATTATATATCTACCTTAAGTTTTGAAGAACTGACATTTCTGTGGTATTAGTTATTTTTGTCCAGAAACGATGGCTTCTTTCCACTAGTTCTAAACTTGGCTTGTGTCAACTAATGTTTTAAACTTTCTGTTTGAGCCTGGGATTTTCTTCTTATTTCTTCTTTGAGTTTTGTTGAGCATAACTGATGGTAATTAATTATCACTCACTGTCAACTCTGTATTTTTAAGGTTTCTTGTTTGGCAGCTTCATGCATTTATATAATGAACTTTAGCTCTTCTCACGGCCCCATTCCCTTAGCTTTTCTCTCTTCCACTCCCACTTCTCTTCCCAAACTGCCGAACTTATTAGAGTAGCAGATGTACATTTAGTGTTACTTGAACTTAAAAAATTCAAATTTTAACTGCATATCATTAATATAAAGGACAAGAATAATTTTGTATATTTGTATTGTGTCCAGGTACAGGATTCACTTACCTTATCAATTCTTGTACATAAGTTTATTTGCCTACAGTTTTACTTTCTCTTTCCTTCTCTCTTATCTTTCCTTCCTTTCTTGTACTTTTTAAATGTCTGTAATCAACATACATACAATATTCAAATAAGTAATTTTTCATTTCTGATCTTCCTGATGTCATCCGGCTCCTATTGTTGATAGATTCCTATCATTTTGTCCTCTGCTCCTTTTGATAAAGGTGGTTTATTAACCTGACACTCCAAACCATTACCTATTCTGAAGTTTAAATTACAGTGTACAATCTCAGGATACATTATTTAGATTGCCAATTGTTATTTTCTTTTCCTCTTTTTGATTGTTTGAGAATTCCATATTTGCATATAGTGTGTTTTGATCAAATCCAGCCTATATTCCCTTCTCTCTAATTCATCCCCTAAGTTCCCTCGTCATTTTCCCTCCCAATTCCATATGTTCTATTTTTAAAACTCAGATTCCACTGCCAGTATGTATTTAGATGTAGGACCATCTGCTGGAACAGAGGTCACCTCTCAGAGGGATGCATTCCTAAAGAAAACTGACTCTCCCTCTCCAAGCAGCCACCCATGACTGATAGCTCCTCAGCTAGGGTGGACTTCTTACCACTCTGTCTACTTCATCCATAATGAGAGTTCGGTTGGATTGATTTAGTGAAGGTTTTGTGCATGTAGTCACAGTGACTGGGAGTTCATATAAAAGAGATCTTCTGCAATATCTCTCAACTCAAAAACTTCACTGCACATTTCCCCCTATGCCTCAGGTATTATCCTTCTTTGTCTTAATTTTGACATCTATTTTTACATGTAGAATTAATATGCTTATATTTCTTGTTATAGAGTCATATACATTTAAACAAAATATATGTTTTATTCCTCAAGAAAGTTAGAAAGCTACCTTATGTAAACATTTTAAACCTTTGAATAAATTTGGAATTATAATCTATTTAAGAATAGAGCTGGGAAGTGTTGGCACATGCCTTTAGTCCCAGCAGTTGGGAGGCATAGGCAGGCAGACCTCTGTGAGTTCCAGGCCAGCCTGATCTACAGAGCAAGTTCCAAGACAGTCAGAACTGTTACACAGAGAAACTCTGTCTCAAAACAAAACAAAACAAAGAAGAATTGAATAGATAATAGTAAGGAATTTATGTTTTCTTTAAACTGGAATAATTTCAGCTATGATGTTTATATTTCATTCCCCTTTCTGAATGAAAATTGGTTGTATAGACTTTGGGTCTGGTTTTTGTTTTGGTGTGTGATATTTTTATTTATTTGTGAGGTTTTTTAAAATAGAGCTTATAAATGTTTTTTAAAAAAACTAGTGACTTTTATTTTGTTAAAAATATTAACTTGCTTTGTAAACCCAGATCCGTTATTCTGTAATTCCACACATATTTATATACTGTCTCATTTTAGACACTCGGCTTTTAACAAATCTCAAGTTTAGGGACTAGAGAGATGGCTCAGAAGTTAGGAATATTCAGCTCTCTTTGAGAGGACACAAGTGTGGTTCCCAGTACTCACATCTGATAGCTCACAGTCACCTGTTTAACTTGAGTTCCACAACATTGAACACCCTATTTTACTCTTCATGTGCACCCTTACATATAGAACACACACACACACACACACACACACACACACACACACACACACACAAACCTTAACTTTTTAAATTTTAATTACTCATGAACCTGTGATATTTATACTATTTATTGTTGTTTTCCAAAATTTTCACCTTCTTCTGGAGTATTTAGTGGTTCTTTCCCTAATTTATTTTAGTTTATTTTCTTCTCAACATTTTACTAGAATAGATTTTATCTCTCAAGATTTTTGTTTGTAAAATCATTATAGAATTGTGTGAAGCTCAATTGTGTGAAGGAAATGTCATTGAATTTCATATAGGGTTATTTTGAAATGATGAACACTGAGAGTAGAAATACACAAAGGAAACTTGGAACACTTCAGTTTAAGAGTAGAAAAGGAAAAGAGAAACAAAGGTACCAAAATTAAGTGAGTTAATGGGTTCTTCCAAGAAGAGAATTCCTTGTTAGCTCACTATGGGATCACTGCTCACATTAGTTTGAGCTGAGCTTTCCCCCAAATAACTAAAAGCAATTTAGGAACTAATTTAAAATTGAAGGGTTGTTTCTATGTCTAGATTCTGACCTTCACTGTACCCTTTTTTAGTTTACTATATCCAAGTCAGCCCAGGTTCCCAAACAGTAAGCATAACAAAAAGGGGGTTTCAAGGGCGACATTATAAATATGTCTTGGTGTTTTGACAATGACTCTGGTGTTATACTCACAAATATGGAGACTCTATGACGCAGCTCTGCTCAAGGATGGGAAAGATCACATACGAAGAAAAGCTTTCAGAGTAAATGCTGCTATTTGAGATGAAAAAGGAAAGTGAGAAAGTAATTCCCTTTAAAATGATAGTATATTAAGAGAATATAAAGGTAAAATCACTTAGTATTTTCATTACATACATTTGGCTTCTACAAGGAACATGCAAGGACTTCACATGTTTAAAAATAAACAGTTACCTATGATTCAAGTCCTTGTTTGTAAGTCATGTTGCCTCAAATTATGGAATAAATGTTTTTTCATTTAGGGGAGGGAACCCAAGGGAAGCATTTTCATCTTTCAAGGGTCTTTTTACCTTCATTCAGAGAGAAAGAGAAAATGCAAAGTGAAAGGGCCTTTAGATGTCATGTCAGCAGATATTTCCAATTTACTTTTCATGACCTCTCAGAAAGACATGGTCTCAAAAGTGCTGTTCAGTTGGAAAAAGAAACTGCTCAACAATTATAGATTCACTTGATACAAGGTATGTGGTTTCTGGAAAATGCAAGAACAACAAAACATTCCACACTTGACTGCCATTTTAGTGGGTCATAAGGAATTTGTTGAAGGCCTCACACTTTGTTATAAAAAGTAATTTTTACTAATATATTCCCTAGACATGGAGTATTTTGTTGTATTGGATTGCATACATTTTAGACAAAAATTCTCTCCTGTTCCATTTGTGCATTTCTAAGAAATCCTCCAAGTTTTTATGTTTTGACTGGCTTTGCTCACTGGCCATTACAAACAAGTGATACTTTTTCTTTATGATAGTGGAAAGGTACACAACTGGAGTGCTGATGGAGAGATGGAGGAGCAGCAGAAACTTCCATTTCATTCATTGTATTCTGAAATGTGGGAATCAAAAAGCCTAGCTTGCTTTGTCATAGAAATTTTATTAATGTTAACATTCATTCATTGTGGCATAATATAGCAGAAATTAAATGTACTATTATAATTGATCAGCTTAATGTTTGCACCAAGTCCTTACCTCAGTACATCTTTTACCTAGCCAAGGTATTTAGAACTTCTCATTGCCCCTTTCCATTTGATTCTGAAGAAAAGTAATGACTATTCTTATTTTCATGTTTATGAATCAACTGTGTTTTTATCTTTTTTCCATTTTTATTGTTGACAGTTTTATATCTCAATATAATGACTCTTAGCTATTTTTGCAGACAGCTGGGATAGTGTAACACCCCCTTCAAGGCTTAAGGAACATTGGTTGCAAATGGGAGGGTGCAAAGTGTGCAAGAGCTGAGGATAGAGAAGTGTATCATAACAAGATGTCTTCTGGATGTTACTTAGTTGCTGCATTCATAAAGACACAATACAAGTTTGGGCTCAAGAACACGTGTTCTTAAATTGCATATAAGTGCTATCTGTAGCAGATGCCTTTGTATCCATCTTTTCTCATGCACTTTGTTTTGGTGATTTGTCGATGTTATTGATTTTATTAGTAGTATGCACTTTTACTCTAATTATTCTTTTGTGTGGGTGTTTGACAGAATGATTATTCCTTCTTTTGTAAATGGGTATTTAGATCATGTCTAGTCTTAGCTGTTTACTCCACACCCTGGTACTTTCAAGCAAATTTCCTTCTAGTTATATTTATAGTTGTCTTGGTTATAGTATTAAGGATAGATTTGCTAGCTCACATGCTATAGATTCTGATATATTTTCTACTCAACTTTTTTTCCACATTCCTAGATACATAAAAGATAAACTATTATCATTTACTTTAGTTCAGAAATAATCAAGAAGATAGCAAAGTTTACAAATAGACCACAACTAATATTACACTTAGTTTTCTTTACAGAGTTGTCATAGTATTTATAGGTATATAGAGTGTTTAGTCAATATTCAAGAACTTAATGTGCAGCTTGCCTTGTCTTTCTGATGTGCATTTTATTCATGTGCATTCCTTGTACAGAGTGTTTGGTTTCATGTAGACAATTTCTTTGAGCTATAATACTTATCTTCACATACATACATGTGAGTTATGATGTACATATGATATAACCATATATAGGCATGTATGTGTATGTATATATACTAAAGAATTATTGTTTCATATATATATACACTAAATTAGAATGTATAATATATATTAGTATGTATATATTAAATAATACAAGTTTCTACAAATAAGAAGAGCATAATGCAGTAGACATTTGCCTTTCTATGTCTTCTCTATTTGTGGTAGTATTTTCAAACTGATTTTCACTCTGCTTATAACCCATACATTGCTCAGGTTTGTTCTAAATTCACAGGTTCAAGAAATCCTGTTGTCACAGTCTCCAAAGTACCTCAGTTTGCAAATGGCCTTGTGTGTTTACAATCTTTTTTTTTTTGCAAAAACTAATTAACATTTAGTTCTTTTTTTTAAAATTTATTTTACTTTTAAATTATAGTATCATTACAATATTTCTTCATTCCCTTTCCTCCATCCAAATGCCCCCATATACCCCTTCTTATTCTTTTTTAAATTTATGACCTCTCTTTTTCATTGGTTATTGCTACTTGCAAAATACAGAATTGTGGAGCCCAGTCTCAGTAGATACATTCTCCAAAACAGTTCGCACCTGTACTAGGACACCTTTGGTCTCCTAGTAATTTCAGAAGATACCCTCATAAAGTCTTGCCAATGTGACTGCATAAGCATGAGTTGAATAAAGATGATAGCAATTTGCATTCTAAAGTGGACAGGGAAAAGACCATGAGGCCTCAACACTGCCTGAAGAACTACAGGTAACTAAGGAATCCTGAGACTGGGAGAAGCAGTCATCCCTAGGGAAGAGCATACCAATTTGTTAACCAATATCAAGCAAATGGCCATCGCTGAAAACATACATATGAACAACATTATAGAGATGAAACAGGTTATACTTAGGAATATGTATGTATATATGCTAATGATAAAAGAAGTTGCCGGGTGGTGGTGGCGCACGCCTTTAATCCCAGCACTCGGGAGGCAGAGGCAGGCGGATCTCTGTGAGTTCGAGGCCAGCCTGGGCTACAGAGCGAGATCCAGGAAAGGCGCAAAGCTACACAGAGAAACCCTGTCTCAAAAAATCAAAAGAAAAAAAAAAAAAGAAAGAAGTCTTTTATTTTCTTAAGTGACGAAAGAACTTCCAGCAGTGGCAGTGGGCCAGAGCTGGAGCACAAATTGGTGTGCTCTTCCCTAGGAATGACTTTCTCCCAGTCTCAGGATTCCTTAGTTACCTGTAGTTCTTCAGGCAGGGTTGAGTCCTCATCGTCTTTTCCCTGTCCAATTAGCATGCAAGGGCTCCATGGCCAGAACCTTGTAATCTTTTTATGCTTTGTTTTCTTTTAAAACTGTAATATTTTTTACTTATTCTTTGAGGATTTCATATACTATGTTTTGATCATATTCATCTCCATTTCCCAACTCCTCCCAGATTTGCGCTATCCACCCACAGCCTCCTTACCCACCCAACTTTGAATGTTCTATTTTAGTGTGGAGCAATTTGTTTTTCCCAACTACTTTTGGGAATGTGGCCTGCCATTTAGTGTGGTTGATCTACTAGAGGTTGCAGAATTAAAGAAAACGGATTCTTCTTCTCCCAGCAGCCATCAAATGCTAATAGCTTCTCAACTGGTAAACTCAAAGCAAGTATTACAGCATGCAAAAGACTGGCATAAGCTCACCCTAGACAAAATCCCATCATGGAGGTGAGGAGGTCCTCTTAAGATCTCAGCACTAGCCTTTTTTATTGAAGTTCTCTTAGTCACCTTTGAATCTGTTTTGACTGCTTGTCTACATTTATTCTATCATTGCATGCATTGTGCATTCCTAGTAAACACAGGCAGTATCCTAGATGCTACAGATCAAGAAGCAACTTATTAATATTATTGTTCTCTAGCAGCCCACAGTCTAGGGCAGTAAAAAATACAATAAACTTGTAGACAACTGAATCTAAATAGTTCAGATAAAAATCAGTGCAGCTGAGAAAGACAGGCATAGCAAAGGAGAAAGGGTGTGTAGTTTGAGAGTGGGAGTAAGAAGGGGAAATTCAGAGGTTTGAAGAGGGAAGAGGGAGAAGAAAACAAGATCTACCCAAGCGGTGGCTGCACCTGCCTTTAACCCCAGCACTCGGGAGGCAGAACCAGGCAGATCTCTGTGATTTCAAGGCCAGCCTGGGCTACCAAGTGAGCTCCAGGAAAGGTGCAAAGCTACGCAGAGAAACCCTGTCTCAAAAAACAGAAACAAAAACAAAACAACAACAACAACAACAACAACAACAAAAAGAAAACAAGATCTGACTACTGAAAGAAGCAAGAACTTCATGGAGATGGAGCTGCAGGAGGAAGGTACCAGTAAAGAAAGGGCAGGGAAGGAAGCTCAGGTGGTTCTCTGCACAGACAGCCTGTCACTTATCTCCACAGTGCATACTGCTGATGAGCCCAGTGGCTATATCCATGTGTGCCCCATAGCTAATACTATATCTTGTTTGTGAGCAAATACATTATTTACCTATATAAACATTCTGCATGATAAGTCATCAGAAATAGGACTGCTGGGTTAAATATATACGTATTTTACATTTTTGTAAAATATTGCCAAATGAACATGTTCTCTCATGAACTACTGAATTCAACTGTTTGGTGCAGAAGGTTGGTGGTCCCTCAATGATGCTCAAGTCTTAATCAGAAGAATATATGCACTTGATACCTGCAAATAAGACTTTCCAAAAGTAATAGAGCTGCAATGATGAAATGTACAGTTTATCCTGTTTAGGTGCACCTAATATAACCACAAGGGCAAAGAGAAAGGTTAGAATCTTAATCTTAGAACAACATAATCTGTTCAAAGTGACCCCATTGGCTATGACTACCCTTAAAAATGGAAAGGGGTGTGGGCAGCTGCTAGAATCCAGAAAATACAAAGAGCTGATCATGCCACCCCCATACACCCACACACCCTGGAATTAATCAGTCCTACTGACACCGTGGTTTGAGTCCTAGAAGAGTCACTCAAACTCCTGACTGCTAGAGCTATTCACTGTCTTTATTTGTTACAGCAGTAACAGGAATGCAGTGCACTTAGTGAATGTGCCTTCAGCAATGTCGCTGAGTAGATAGGCCTATGCAAGCTGGACCTAGACTTCCTGAGCTGAATCCTCAGCCTCAGGACTCATTACTTGTAATACTATGTATTGTTCTATGCCTCTTTATATTTATTCATTTGAAATTGGGGGTGATATAAGCATCAGAGCTTCGTTTCTGTGATTATTCACATGAGATTTTTAAAAAGCTTAAAACAGAATTTCCTCCTATGCAGAGATTCCCTACAATAGATACTTCATCATAATTATATAAATACATAACTTTCTTCTCCGATAGGAAGCAAAAAAAGGAGTCAAACCCGGAGAAGCATTGAAATATTTTCTAATATATCTATAACTTACCTATAACTCTCAAGGTCAGTATAATTACAATCCAGTCAGCATATATATGTGTGTGTGTGTGTGTGTGTGTGTGTGTGTGTGTGTATAGGGCTGCCTGTAGACAGTTACAGTTCAAAACAGTAAATGCAAAATTTCAGATTACTAATTCATTAGTTTTAAATAACATGCATATTTTTATAATTTTTCCATTTCAATTATTAATTATATTTTTATGTACACAGTTTTTCAATTATATTTTTTCCTAGTTATATATGTATGAAAATAAGGATAATATCGCTTGAGTTTTAACCATATGAGGCTACATAATCTTGGAATGTTTCTTTCACAGATAAATAGGAATTAATGCACAGGGTTAAAAACACATATATGTATGTAGACACATAAGCACTTATCTTACTCTTCATCTATCTTACGATCTGTTTAAGTAGAGGTGTATGTAGATTACATACACATTCACAATCATACAACACACTCTCGTTTACTTACCTTTGAATCCTAGGATTCATTTCAAGAACATCATAAAAACACAATCATTTTCTTAAAAACTTATAGTCACATTGCTATATTGGCTTGTGATTTTATTTATAATGACCTAGGAAAGCACAATGGTGTTCATACACACACAAAATATGCATGAACACAGACATGGGGAAACACTCTTACTAAACAGAATAATGAAAGACTTCAATAAATGTTATTTTGAGCCCCATCTGGGTTATGATAAGACTCATGCTGAGTTCAATTCACAGAAGGCCAACAATTTATGCTTCTTTTTTCTCTTGAATTTCATCCAGAAAAAAAAAAAAGAGGAGAAAGACAGCCCAGGAAAAGCACTCATCCTTTGTGATGCTCAAGGGCTAATTCATACCATAAAAAATAGCATCCCCCAGCATTTATTTTTCCTCTCCCTCTTTGCAAGCAGAGAATTTCCCACAAAGAATCCAGCATTGTCCTCTTCTGTCAAGGCATAGCCATTTCTGGTGCCCATCAGGCCTGTTTCCAGCGCTTTTTTGTCTTCCAAGGTGCTTGTAATTAAGACCCAGACAATCTTATCTCCTCATCATAATGAATTACTGGTTTCGTTAGGGATGGAGAATGTTTGCTACTCTCTGGACTGGTGCAGTGGCTTCAAAGCATAAATAAAGCAAAGGGTTATTAGACATTCTTTTAAGTTCCCTCAATGGAATATGCCAGCTGCTGGCTTCCTCATAAATCTGGGCCTAACTATTGTGTTCTGGAACATTCTGTTAAGAGAGATCAAGCTTCCTCATGAACTTGAGACTGTTAAAACTCGTCTGTTGGAAAGAACAGTGAAATGGAAAGTGAATCATACCAAGATCCAGTATTAGACAACTTATGAACAATGTGAACGACCAAGGACTGATGATGCAAAAGTGTAAAGAAAAACAAGAGCAAAGCCTGAGGGGAAATCTCTTTGCTCCTAAAGGCTAAGGATGAGACTGTCAGGTACTGTACCCCTGACTGTGTTCAGCTCCTGGAATCACTGAATGCCAATCCTCCTCCTGGCTTCTGAGGTTGAAGTCAGTGGCTGCTCCTTTGTATTTGTCTATGTTCAGCAGCAGGTGTACCTTAGGCACTTGATACATATTGATGATAGTAATGAATCACACAACACACAGGCTGGTGTTTTAAGTTTCAAGGCATTGAGAGAACACAATGGTGTTCTGTGTCTAGATACTTTCGCTACAGTCTTACAAATATCAAAACCTAGAGATAAAATGAATGGCAGAGGTATCCCTTGTAGACACTTTGATAGGGTTATCAAGCAATACCTGCCCCCCCCCCACTGATCTCACTCCTCCCCCAGCACTACTCCTGGTAACTTGTTTGTATCTCAGCAGTGACATGAGACTCACTAAGTCTTAAGCAGTCTTGTCTCAGCTGCTCCTCCCTTAGGGGCTGGGTAGGGCTGTACTAAGTCAAGGCAGGGGGTGCCACACATCAGTTATGCACAGTTTCTGTAGTTTGCATAACACATGAAAACATTTTACAGGTGTGACTCTGCATTGAATTTTTAAAAATTTCCACAGCTTCACTGAAACAGTTTAATTAGAAGCTATTAGGGGTGCTAATGAACTTGCCAAATCTTTGCACAACTGCTAAGGGTTTTTCCCTTAAGAGGAATCTAGTTCTCCAAACTACCACGCCAGTTGCACTCCTCAGGGATGATCACTCATGGGCTTTTATCTAGCCTAATATGGCCTGAACTCTTCTTTAAAAGGATTAGGCTGGGAAGTCCAGAGATCTAGGATAGAAAAAAATGATTAGGAATCAATAAAATGACTCCTAAGAATATTCTGCTGTATTCATAGCCCAGTCGTCATCAGAGAGGCTTCCTCTGGCAGCTGATGGGAGCAGATGCAGAGACCCATACCCAAAAAATAGATGGAGAAAAAGTCCATGTTGGAGTTCTCCACGGGGTCCCTTCCCTTGGAGCTCTGGGAAACCCTCAGAAGACAAGGAGGAAGAATTGTATGAGCCAGAGGGGTTGAGGGCACCAGGAGAACATGGCCCACAGACTCAACTAAGAAGGGCTCACATGGGCTCACAGAGAGTGAAGTGGCAATCACAGAGCCTGGATGGGTCTGCAGTAGGTCCTCTGCATACTTGTTACTGTTGTGAGCTTAGTGTTTTTGTGGGACTCCCGATAGTGGGAGTTGGGGAATCTCTGACTCTTTTGCAGTCCTACTGGGTTGCCTTGTCCAGCCCTGATATGAGGGTTTGTGTCTAGTCTTACTGTATCTTGTTATGCCATGTTTGGTTGATATTCTTGGGAGGCCTTCTCTTTTCTGAAGGGAAATGGAGGAAGAGTGGATCTGGGGGAGAGGGGAGGAAGTGGGGGCTGGGAGGAGGGAAGGAGGGAGGAGAAACTGGATTGTGATGTATTGTATGAGAGAATTAAAAAAAAGATTCTTTTAATGTCCTACATTTTCAGTTCTCTAATTACCTCGCCAATAGTCTGAAATTAATCTCTTGGAAAGCTTATAAACCTTTGTCCTTTCTTCTTAACTCCATGGTTTCCCTTCTTTCTTGTCCAACCCCCCTTCCACACTAGTGTAAATATACTCTGCCCATACCAAGTGTGCCCCTGCTATAGATCCTTGGAATCATCTCTATATCATAGATGTATAAGAAATATTCTTCCTTAAAGTTTCACTTGATGATGCTGAGCAAATGGTATCACGGTGGTACTAAGAGAGACAGGAATACCTTTGCATTTGCCAGAGAAAACTGCCATCATTTTGATTCACCAGGTAGGAAGCCTGGGCAGAGACTTGCTTGTGTCCCTCAACAGGACATGCAAGTTCTTTTCCACATGACCATATCATTGATGGTTCCATGGTCTGCTTCCATTCGTGAGAGAGAGCCAGGGTCTAGATTTCTCTTTTTGCTAACTGAAGAAACAAAAACAGAGTTTGTGAAACAACAGTCATGTAGCTGTTTGTCTGTCTGTCTATCTGTCTGTTTTTTAAAGTTCCTGGTCCCTGGAAGATGCACTATTAATATGACATGTCTCTGTTGTTCCAACTTCCTGTCTTTTAAGATTGTAGAATTGTGAATGAGAAGCTAGAATGAGCTTTAAGAGATTCTGTGAGCACAAGAACAGAGCTGAGAAACCAGAGGAAACAACATGCCTAGAAATAATGAGGCAGATTTCCAGGAAGATAGAAAGAGTTCCAAAATGGTAGTATACCTATAACTATTCAGATGATCATTCACAGAAAAATGCAGGAGAGCAAAGTTCTGAAGGCCAGGAAAGCATTAGCTGCAACATCATGCCATCCAAACATACAACAAGAGTTGTTCTCAACAGTCGGAGTAGAAAACACCATTAACCACCAGACCCTCGGGAAAGGTCTTTCTCAACAGTGGTGAAATTTCAACACAGGCTCTCAGCACCTGTCTGGCACCATGTGGATTTAGGATTATTCACAATATAGCTAGTGGGCACAAACACAATTTCCGGCACTGTGCATAGGATGCTAAATGTAATTTCTTGTAGTCTTCTCAGGTAGCAAGTTCCCTAGTTTCAAATAGTTTAGCTTTATATGAGAATATGCTTTTTTTGTTGTTTGTTTGTTTTTTGAGTCAGTGTTTCTCTGGGTAACAGCCCTAGCTGTCCTGGAACTATCTCTGTGAGCCTCAAACTCAGAGAGATCCACCTGCCTCTGCCTCCCAAGAGCTGGGATTAAAGGCATAAGCCACCTGGCGAGAACATGCATTTTTAAAGCAACTATAAACAGACAGTAGGGATAAAATGTACAATATCTAACAGCTAATTAGAAATTATTAGGCACACAAAGAAGCAAGACAATATGACTCCTAATGAGGAAAAAGGAGCAGCCAAACCAAACAAAACTGATAAGGAGAGTCAGAAATGACACAGGAGTAAAGGCAGATGTTCTAAATCACACAAGATCTGCATGCCTATAATCTCAGCCCACTGGAGGTAGAGGCTGGAGAATATTGTGAATTCAATGCCAACCTGCCATGTACTAAAGATAGAGATCAGTTTGGGCTACTTACCTAGACTGTCTCAAAAAAAAAAAAAACTAAATAAATAAATAGATGGGTAGGTAGATAACAAAATCCAGTATTTAGAAGCAAAAGACGAGTGAGACCAATGACATGGCTTAACATTGCAGAATATGAAACGATTGGTGACCATAAAGACCGCAATAGACGCTATAGAAAATGGAACCCAGAGAGAAAAACAACCAAGATGGGGGTGGAAAGATGGGGAAGAGTGGGAAGTATCATTAAACAATATGTAAATGAGATATTGTAACCTTGCTGAAATAAAGCTTTGTTTGTAAAATGGGGTATTTGTCTCAAGGGTTGATGTTTGCTCACCCCCTCCCCCACGCCACTGCAGATTAAAGCAGAGATGAACTCCAGTGCTCAGTCTGTAATGTTGAACGAAGTCTGCTTTGCCTCTGCAACTAACACAGTCTATCTACTACTTGGTATGAGTCCTCAGGTCACAGGGCCTCAGTGAATTATTTGCTTAATGAATGACTGAACATTGCACACACTTTTGTTGCATGAATGAGTGAAATAATGAGTTTATGTAGTTGGAAACTCTCAGAAAAGATCAGTCTTAAAATTTCTTCCTTTTATAAGCTTATAAGCTCAAATCTGCTATCTTCTTTTCCTCTAAGGGTATAGTCTGGTATGAAATGTTTACAACCAGCCTAATGCTTTTATGGGACAAGAAAATAGTTTTCGGGCACATTCTGCAATCAATTTCTGGAAATGGAGAGGGAACTCACTCTCCATTTATCTTGAACGAGGTAAATGCCCTTCATTTGAAATTCATCAATGTTGTGAATGCCATTCCTGGGGAAAACACAGGTGCTGTTTTTCCATAAATTATTTGGGCCTCCATGGAGCCCAAGCAAAACAGAAACGGCAGGGAGTTTATAAAATTGTTTTCTATATTTGAAAATGCCACCTAAATGGAAAATGAAACAGGGAAGCATCTGCCTGAGCATAGGCTTTTGTGGAGCAAGGAGGAGGAGCAGGGGGAGCATGCAGACCCCCGAAGAGTCTCATCTCAATTCAGGGTATTCCTCTTCCCACAGGACAATTCTTTAGTACTTGATGAAATAGAAAATGTCATATTACAAACTCAAAATATTACACAAATCCTAACAAACAAATGGCCCCTGAAGATCAATTACTGTGGTCCAAACCCCATTTTGTTCTTGATTCTTCTGTCTCCTTATGACTGGGTACCCCGGGGACAAAAAACTTACCACAATGAGTGCCTTTGTGTGTGTGTGTGTGTGTGTGTGTGTGTGTGTGTGTGTGTGTGTGTGTATGTGTGTGTGTGTGTGTGTGTGTGTATGTGTGTGTGTATGTGTGTGTGGTGTGAGCACATGCACAGCCTTGGGATTTCATGTTAATATCCAGGCAAGACCATATTCCCTTGAATTCAGCTCCATTTTCTGTTGTAAATCCAAGAAATTCTGGCCACTGATAAACCTTCAAGCGATCACAACTAGAAGTGTGGTATAGATGGAAAAGTCACAGGGCAAACTCACTGGAAACCAGTATATTTGCTTTGGGACTTACACATTGCTGGACTGTGACATTTTCTGCGATTCAGTTTCTTTATGTATGAAAAGATAAAATTAAGATATGGAAATCTCATTAAATTTTACTGTATGTGAGAATCATCAAAAGAGATTGTTAAAATACTACAGGGTTTTAAATCAAGTAGTCAGATTTTCTGATTCAGCAGGTTGGATGGGGCCTAGGGTTTGAATTATTGACTAGTTCTACTTGATGTTGATACGCTAGTCCATGCACTTCACACTGAGAATCTTGTGACCTGGAAAATCCTAAAGGAGACATAGATCCAAATGCTCAATTGGATGTACTATGAAAGAAGGACATGGGAAGTATTGATACTTCATCAGCCACGGATTCCCCTGTTCCCCCACACACACCTTCCCCCCAGCTTACCCTCCATTCCCATCTCCTCCAGGGCAAAGACCCCCCTGGGGATTCAGCTCAACCTGGTAGATTCAGTCCAGGCAGGTCCAGTCCCCTCCTCCCAGGCTGAGCCAAGTGTCCCTGCATAAACCTCAGGTTCCAAAGAGCCAGTTCATGCACTAAGGACAGGTCCTGGTCCCACTGCCTGGGTGCCTCCCAAACAGTTCAAGTTAATCAACTGTCTCACTTATCCAGAGGGCCTGATCCAGTTGGGGGCTCCTCCGCTATAGGTTCATAGTTCATGTGTTTCCATTTGTTTGGCTATTTGTCCCTGTGCTTTTTCCAATCTTGGTCTCAACAATTCTCGCTCATACAATCCCTCCTCTTTCTCACCAATTGGACTCCTGGAGCTCCACCTGGGGCCTGGCCATGGATCTCTGCATCGGCTGCCATAAGTCATTGGATGAGATTTCTAGCACGACAGTTAGGGTGGTTTTTTTTTTTTTTTTTTTTTTTTTTTTTTTTTTACCGTAAGTGTTAACATCTGATCTATGAATAGAATCTGTGATCTGATCACAATAGCATATAATTTACATGAATGTCTATCTTTTAGATGTTGAGTTCTTTAATACTGCACATTCTGTAGAAAACATCTGAATTCATATAAGCAGTATTTGGAATGATGCAGACTCATCTCAGAACTGTGCCTGAACCATCAACTCTGAGTTTGATACTATACGGTCATGGTCAAATCAGGTGATAGAAACAACACAATAATGTGAACAACGCATTTACTGTGAATAGCTACTAAGTATGAAAGGAAATTGTCAATAAAAGGTTGGGGAAAAGCAGATTGAGGACTAAAGGACACAATGAACAGATACTACTACCCTTAGGTCTGAGATACAGAATCTGAAGAAGAGGCCCCTCCCAATGCTGAGACCAATCTTCTTAGAGAAGGCCCACTAGTGACTCAAGAGATAACAGAGCAGCCTCTTTATTGTGCACCAGTGGGATTCTCCTGAAACACACTGTGTGAAGCTTGCTAGAAATCTGTCTTGGAGAGTGCTGAACAAACCTGTCCGTAGGATGGCATCTGAGTGGGGATGCTTTTATATAAACCGTCCAGCAGAAGAGCATCCATTTCAGAGGAGAACTCTGTTAGCTAGTGAGAAATACTGAGAACTATATATTATAGAGGACAAGTGCTGGCCAAGCTGCACATGCTATTCAAACCAAATATCAGGGAAATGGCTTTGCAATAGGAACTCAAAAGTTCAAAGTAGACCCAGTGCCCAGTAAGGTCTTTCCAAGTGAGTCTGGCAGAACCAGAAATGTGTGTGTTTGACAGGAAGACTTTATCTTGCAATGTCACGCTAGGGTCTTCTACTAAAAACCTTTGACACAGGAGTTTATGATTTCTCTCTGGGCTAATATCTTTGGAGACAAGCACTATCTTGATAAATACTACTCTTTTTGCACCCAGAATCCACCAGTTCTGCAGAATTTCAGCTGTGAAAGGCAAATGATGTACATTTTTAAAAGGCCCCAAATAAGGATTTCCATGTTGAAACAGAAAAGCTTTAGCACTGTGGCAAATACTGAAGAAAAAGCAGTCTCATGAGTCGTCTCTGTTTTCACAGATAAGATAATGAAGGGCAGATTAAGAAAAGGGAGAAAAGGAGTCGATCAGAGTTAACGCTGCCTTGCTTAAGCACATACCAGAGTTCGGGTATTGTATTCAACAATGGATTGGTTTAGTATTAGTCAAGCATTGTTCAGGGCAAAAGGAAACACTAAATGAGGTAAGAGGCACTGTTGTCAAATGATAGGGCTTTGTGGAAGTGATTAGATCCTAAGGAATCAAATTTTATGGTACTCTCTCCCAACCTCACCAGTACATTAAAGCCATATGGGAACAAGTAGACTTTGTGCCTATTTTATTTTTTATAAATGTGTATATACATGGGTACATGTGTGGGGGAGTGATAGGTACATATGTTACAACAGTATTAGATATTATCATTACTCTCCCCCCTTATTTTTTAGATGGAGTCTTTCAGCTTGACCTGCTAGCCAGCAAGCTCCAGGGATGCTCTTGCACCTGCCTTTTGTGCTGGGAGTGCAGGAGCACCCTGCAATGCCTGGCTTTTACGTGGGTGATGGGGCCTGAACTCAGGCCCTTACGCTTGTACACTAAGTACATTGCCAACAAAGCTCAGTCTCTAAGTCCTTATTTTACTGCTGTCTGCTTCTTACTCTTTAAAATTTATTTTTATTTTATCTTTATACATCATAATTAAAGTATAATCATGTCTTTCCACCTTATTCTTTCTCCAGCCCCTCCCAACTCATCTCCCTCCAACTCCTTCCATGTCCCACTCCATATATTGAGGGAAGTTACTTGAGCTACCCTGGCCAATCACTCAACGAGATTTGGCATCCCTGGTCCTGGGAATTTTGTTATTCTCTGGTTCTTGTCAACCTTAGCGGTGTATGTGTGTGTGTGTGTGTGTGTGTGTGTGTGTGCAAGTGTGTGCAATATATATTATAGTCATTGCATGTGAGTTTAAGTGTTGTGGAAATTAGTTTAACATTTGTTTATGCTGGAGAATATTACTTTCACTGTGTAAAAGTGTACTACGTTTGTTTATGCTACATTTGTTTAATAATGTAAGGACATGTTACGTTTGTTTATGCTGAATTTGTTTAATTATGAAAAGAAATGCGTTCCTAAGGCATGTGATTGGTCTAATAAAAAGCTGAATGGCCAATAGCTGGGCAGGAGAGGGATAGAAGGAGCTGTCGGGCAGAGAGAATACATAGGAGAAATATTGACTTGAGAGGAATGAGAAGAGATGAGAGAAGAGAATGTGGGATGAAGAGAAGGAGATCCCCAGGGTCCATCAGGCAGCCACCAGCTAGCAGACACAGAGTAGCACATACAGAAAGAAAGATAAAAAGCCCTGAGGCAAAATGTAGATAAGGAGAAACAGATGAAGTTATAAAAGCTATCAAGAACCAAGCATAAGAAGATAAGACTGAGCATTCATAACTAATATTAAGTCTCTGTGTCATGATTTGGGAGCTGGTTGGTGGACCAAAAGAAAAAGCCTGCAACATTTAAATGAACATAAAATAAGATTCCTTTGGGTCTTTATCAAACAGTCTTCATGATATCTGCCCTCCTCATTCTATATTGACCTCTATCTCCTTACCCCAATGAGAACTTCCCTCCTTGTTAGTTTGTTTCCTGCTTCATATCCCCTGTATCCTGCTATTGCCACCCTCCTCTCAACCCCCCCCCCTGCTGGCCCCATGGTCCTTTAGACTTTCTTGATTTCTGTGCTTACTCTAGTTTATGTACACACATCTGAAGAATTGGGGCTGAAAACTTCAGATGAGAGAGAGCATTCACCATTTGTCTTTCCAGGTCTGGGCCATCTCACTCAATCTGCTCCTTTAGAGTTCCACCTATTTACCTTCAAATTTCATTTCATTTTCCTGTACAGCTGAATAGTGTTCCATGGTGTATATGTACACACTTTCCTTATCCATTGAAGGAAATTAAAGTTGTTTCCATTTCCTGCCTATTGTGAATAGGACTGCAATGAACATGACTGAGCAAGTAGCTGTGGAGAAGGATGCTGAGTTCTTTAAGAATATGCCAAAGAGTTAGTATAGCTGGGTCATATGGTAGACTTATTTCTAATTTTCTGAGTATTCTCCATGTTGATTTCCAGAGTGGCTGTACCAATTTGCATTCCCACCAACAGTGATTGTGGGTCCCCTTTCCCCAAAACCTTGCCAGCATTTGTCCAGTTGTTGTGTTGATATTAGTCATTTTGACTGGGGTGAGATGAAATCTCAAAATGGTTTTAGTTTGCTAAAGGTGATGAACACTTTTTTTTGATAATTTTCAGCCATTTTTATGTCTTCTATTGAGAACACTCTGTTTAAATTCCTAGCTCCCTCTCCCCCCTTTTTTATTAAAGTGAATCATTGGTTTCCTTGAGTCTTTTTCTGAATTTTTTGTGTATTCTGGATATTAACTCTCTGTCAGATAGAGGGCTGGCAGCAAGTATCTCTCATTCTCTGAATTTCTTCTTCATTCATTTGATTGTTTCCTTTATCTATCATCTTGCATAGAAATTAGCTCCAAGCAGATGAAGGACTTGAATTTGAAACCTAAAATGCTAAAATTTGTAGAAGAAAACAGGCAATGCCCTATAAGAGTTAGGTAGAGGAAAGGACTTGCTGAATAGGACTCCATTTGCTCAGGAAGCAAGGACAGCAATTGACAAGTGGGACCTCATAAAACTAAAGAGCTCTGCACAGCTAAATAAACAATCAATCCAATGACAAAGAAACCAAAAATGGGAGAAAATCTTGGCCAAGTATTCGTCTGTTCTCTTATCAGTCATTGTCCTCACAGTGATTTGAACTCCACCTGGTCCTGAGAGCTCAATAGCTGTTTGTTTAATGATTAAACAAAAAGGAAAAGCTTCACAATTGTCATTGTTCTTTACTAGTGCTTGTACAAGATGGTCTGTGAATATAAAGAAAAACAAAAGGAGCTACATAAATATGATGCAAAAACTTAGGACAGATTGAAGGAACTAACACATCAATCTTGTCTCTGGAAGACTTTCTCCATTAAATTACATGTAGAAAGAACAAAATAAAAACATGAGACTGAGTGTAACGTTAATTTCTTTTTTAGAAGTTCTTACTTGGCTTTGGTTTAAAGTTATAGGCTGTTCAAGCTGAAGGAAGTTGTGGAAGGACAGTGAGTTAGAGTAGAGTAACATCTACTTTCCATTAGTGATGCTTTCCCACTAAAGCCAAGCAGCTATTTAACTTAGATTTCACAAACCATAGTCTATGTGTTGGGGGTTGATAGGGAAAAAACTTTAAAGTTCCAACTACCACAGATTCTAATCATGCAAATGAATTTCACCCATCACAACATGAGTAATTACATAGACCATTTCCCTGCACTGCTACCAAGTGAGATGATGAATACATACACATAAACCATCACTAAATTTTAAAAAATACTCTGTTAATATTTAAAATATGCTGGATACTGTGTGAATCATTACAGATGTGAAAAATAGAACAAAAAGCACAAGTCATTGAAGGATTGAGCCTCTGGAGAGAGCAACTCTTAAAAGATGAGTGTTAATGAAAGTACCTAGAGACTTTGTGCACAGCTAAATAGGAAGGAAGGGAGTTGAATAGAGGAATCATCATAACTAGACTATGATGGATGAACATTACTTCCCACAGTTTAATGAAAGATTGTTTTGCAAAAAGGATCATGGACATTTAAAAATAATTTATCTAAAATATGATGTTGATTAAGTCATAAGTTAATAATAACATCAGAAAATGCTTTCATAGCACCAGAAGATGCAAGCAATTGTTACCTTTTATACCCATCTTTCATTTGGGCTCTCTAATGATCCTACAGAGTAAGCCCTTTTACTGTATGCATTTTAGAGATGAAGTAGGTTGGTTAAATCTCTCTTGAGGGAAAGCCAAGGCAAGCTGATGTGTTTAGTTTATTACAGAAGACACCAGTGAGGGAAAGGAAAGAAGAATCAAGGAAAGGCCCAGAGACCTTCTAGGCTAAGGATAAAGTCTAGCTTTTGTGATAACAAAAGGGAAGACATATGAGTGAATTATTTTAACCCTAAAATGCAATCTGCAGAAATTGTATAATGCCAATATGGGAGCACTGAGCCAGAGTCATCCCTGAGCTGAGTCCACTGATTCCACCATAGTGGCTCTGTGCTAATTTCCCTGATGTTTTCCATCATTTTGTTAAGATGCTTACATGAACATGGTGGGTCACTTCACAGAAAATCCATTGGAACCACTAATTAGTCACTGAGAAATCTGAGAGGGTTATCCTTACAGCCACCACATAAAAACACCAAGGAGCTGGGGAATGACCCACTGAGTTCACAGAAATAATAAGTGGCAGAATCTAGAAACAAGAAAGATGTGCTTGGCAAACTTAAAACAGGAATACTCATTCTGGTAACTAAGTGATAAATGAAATAACACAATGAAAAGAAAATGAATTTGGACAGCACAGAAGGAAGCTGATGCAATCATCCTCAAAAACAAATTTTGAAAGTCTAAATGGAAAAGAGTAGCAGCTGAGAGTGGGAAGATTTAGTCAGTGGAATCAACAGGGCTCGGTGACTGACAGGATGTAAATTAGAAGGAAGAAGGAAAAACATCATGAATGTTTCTAGTTTAGACTTTGAGACTATTTGCAGCAAATGAAGGCATAATAGTGCCTTTGTGAAAGGAGAATGAACTTTCCTTTGCATGTGTATCTGGGGCTTTGCTAGGCTCTGAAGAATGCTATCAGGAAACATAGAACTTATCTTTGCCTTTTGCTAAGTTTGTATAACTCACCACTTTCTGTAATTTCTGTAATTTAAGAAATATCACCTAATCGTAGGTATATTTATAACTAGAAGCATTTTATTGACCATGAGATTTATAGCAGGACTGGCTACTTCTTCCACAGTTTTATATATAGCTTATGCATGACAGCTGCCCTGGCTCTTCCTTCTGCACAAAGCATTTTCTTTGGATGTAAGAAGGTAGAGGTTGATGATCTATGTAATTACCCAGTAAGGCTTTAAACAATGGGAGAAAGATTAAAATTCATCATATGAAGACATGACAAGTTACTGTGCATAGCATGAGAGTACCCAATCTCTTCACTTTACTTCCAAAGTAGATCCTCATATACAACCATTAGTGTGGTCAGAAAATAAGCCCATCTTATAGAGGTGGATGCAAAACCTGGTCACTCTGCACGAACTTGCCGGAAGTCATGTAGACTTTGAGTAAAGGGGGCGAGATATTATGACAATTATCTGTGTTCTATATTCAATTGGTTTCTGAATTGTAATGAGAAAATCATAATTATATCTGAGGTGAATGTAGTCAGAGATGCAAATGAATAATGACTGATATAGTTGTGTATTATACATACAATCCATAAATGAGAACATATTGCTAGCATTATGTGAAACACCATAAAACCAAAGACCAGTCCCTGTCACAATGTGGTGTATTAGAGGTGATGATTGACAACTCTTTCCCACTGACCTGGTAGTATTGCAGTTCACAAGAGAGTTGTCTGACTTTTATAAATCCTGTTTATGTAATGACTGGATGAACATGTAGTTTTTAGTTTCAGTCACAGGTTTCAAAACCAGGCCTTGTGATTAGAACAGTAAGAAAAACATGAATACCATGTAAAATGATTATCAAGGGACAAATCTGTTTTTCCACAAAACATATTTATGCATGTTTATGTACAAAGAGAAGGATGGTGTAGGATGCGGAGAAGACCCAAATCAGTATAGTGCTTGTTGTGAGGGCATGAGGACCTGAGTTAGTATCCCTAGTAGTCATGTACAAACTAGATATAAGGGCACACACCTGCTAATAACAGCATTGGGGAGCTGAGATAGGAGGCTGGATGTCTGGAGCCCACAGGCCAGCCAATCTACTTTATCATAAAGGTCCAGGTTTAGTGAGAGACCCTGTTAAACAAATCAAATAAAACAGAGAATGCCTGAGGAAGACACTTGATACTGACTTCTGCTTCACACATCACCTTCACACACATGGATAACACACACACACAGAGAGAGAGAGAGAGAGAGAGAGAGAGAGAGAGAGAGAGAGAGAGA
>CABHPQ010171048.1:8612-27844 GCA_902168405.1 Peromyscus aztecus
GATGTTGTGCGACAAAGCGGCCCTGAAAACTTGCGGGTGGGGGCTAAACTGACTGTGGCCGCCGCTACCGGCGTCTTTTGTGTCCAGCTCACTCACTGCCTACCCTCCTGCTGTGGAATCTGGCCACTGCAGAACCCGACCCAGAAGCTTCCTGAGCGACTGACTGCTGACCCCTGGCGTTTTTTCACTCTCGTCCTTAACCTCACCATATTGTTGAGCAATTTCTAGTGATTTTTGTTGTTATTTTTTTTAAATTGTTTTGTTTCATTTTTTAATTTAACGTTTTTATTAATTCCTTGAGAATCTCATACAAGCATGCAATGTGTTTTGATGTTTGCTTTTGAGACTTTGTGTGTGTGTGTGTGTGTGTGTGTGTGTGTGTGTGTTTGCTTTTGAGACAGGATATTTCTATGCAGCTTGTAACTCACCCCTCCTCCGCGCCCCCCACGCCCCAGCCTCAGCTCTCTGAGCTCCGGAATGAGAGCAAGGGTGCATCTCTTGCTACAGTGTAGGATTTTCACTGGACACCTCCCCTAGTCGTTGCCATAAACTTCAGAGATGATTGAGCAGGCAGAATTTTCCCTTTCCTCACCTCAGCACTTGAACCACAAGGAAACCAGAGCACGGAGCGGTGGCCTTCGTGATCTCAGAGAGAGCAGGTGGGAAACGCGGAAGTCCCTACTTTAAGCCTGCATCGTCCAACTCCAATTCCATCACGCCACCCTTTCCAGCACTCATTCTGTTCAGCTGTTCCTCCAGCCAGCATCTGGGGCTCCTGCAGTTCACTGGGCAGCTGGGTGGACTTCCAGCATCCCAGTCAGTGCGGTCACCTTGGCTAGCTGGTGACTGTTGCAGAATAATCTTTTTTATACACTGTGAAGATATGTCTTTGCCAAGGCGCCTTCTGGTTGGTTTAATAAAGAGCTGAATGGCCAAAAGCTAGGCTGGAAGAGGTTAGGCAGGACTTCCAGGCAGAGAAAGAGTAAGAGGAGATGAATCTAGGTGCGAGAGAGATAGGAGAGGATACGGGAAGGAAACAAGAGGTACAAGATGGAAGAGAGGTGAAAAGCCACGAGGGAGGCAAAATGTAGATTAATAGAAACAGGTTAATTTAAGTTATAAGAGCTAGTGGGACAAGCCTAAGCTATAGGCCGAGCTTTCATAATTAATAATAAGTCTCTGTGTCATTGAGCTGGCAGCCCAAAGGAAAGTCCGTCTACCGGTGACAGCATCTCCCTCCCCTCAGCCTCCTTCCCTCTACCCAGACAATAGTACCACTTCCTACATGGCCTGCCCCAAGCTAGCTGCTGAGAAGCACCCTGCCTCTCTGCCTTGGGCTTTTAGCTCGCAAACTCACAGGCTCTGCTGGTCTTACAGCTGAGCAATCCTGAGATATCACCAGGACTAGGGTTACAAAGAGAAAATAAAAACAAAGGAAAAGGGGGCTGGAGAGATGGCTCAGTGGTTAAGGGCACTGGCTGCTCTTCCAGGGGACCCAGGTTCAATTCCCAGCACCCACATCTGTAACTCCAGTTCCAGGAGATCTGACACCTTTGCACCAATGCACATTTGAAAGGAGGAGAAGGAGAAAAGAAAGGTAACTCATACCTAAACCGTCTTTGAGCTTTCTAGGTTTATTGGAGGAACGGGAACTGAGGGTTCCCACAGGCTGGGCAGAGCTCCACCGCTGAGCTGTGTCTGCTGCCCAGACTTTCCTAGTTCTTGCTAGCCCCTGTCTCAGACGCCCCATTGGGAGCCTGTAGGCCCCCAAGTCTTATGCACTTACCTTTGGGGCAAAGGGTCTCAGTTTCCCCCATTTCTACTCTCTTAAATACAGCATCTCCCCACCTCTTCTTATCTGGGGTTTCCCTTTTCACAGTTTCAGTTACCTGAGACCAAACACACTCCAATAATATTACATGGAAACTCCCAGAAGTAAAAATTCTTACATTTTCCATAACTTTTCTCATACCGTATTGCCACGATTGCTCAATTTTGCCCTTAGTCCTTGTTAATCTCCTGTTGTACCTAATTTGTAAATGAGACCTAATCACAGGCACGTGCAGGGTCAGCAGTCCCCAGATCCAGTGGGGGTTTTGGGGGCGTATCACCTACGTAAAGGGGCTAGTGTAGACCTCTCCAACAGGACACACAAGCAGAGGAAAGCAAAGTTGACAGGATCAAGGCTGTCTTAGGGTTCAGACACTGTGAGGTGTGTCACCTCCTCTGACCCTCACAGTGAGCTGGGGGGGTCAACAAACTCAGAAACCGAGGCTCAAGGACACACGTATCTGTCTGTGTCTGGAGCCACATGTCTAGTGTGTGATGGGGGAGGGGAGGGAGTATTCTCTGTAATCACATGATTATTCAGCTGGTGACAGGCAAATATGTACTCTCAGAGACATTTACCCTGCAGGGGACTTCCAGGTTTGGTGACTCTCGTCTTGGAACCCACGCTGTACCCTGGAGCCTATGGTAACATTGGTTGGTTCGTTCCGCTGTGTGGGTGTGAGAGGAAAAGGAAGCTCCGTTGTTTTGCCTCGGGAACCAGCTCTAGGTGGAGGGAAGACCTGCAGGGAGGAGGTGGTCCATGCAGAAAGAGTGCATCACCTGTCACAGAACATACATTGCTGGCCAAGGATACCCAGATGCATTGCTTGGCAAAAGCAGTCCCCATGAATGGGATGCTTGGAACAGATGGAACCAGCCAGATATTGCCAAGTTGAACACCAACACAACTGGACCAGAGCAGACAGGCGGTGTGGCTTCTCAGACTGATAATCCCAGAAGCCTTGGTGAATGCAAGTTTTTAGTAAACAATGCTACGTGCTTGGCTACAGGTTTGGGTTTTTGCCTGAGTGTCCAAGTGTGACTAGGACTTGACTGGCATTGGGGACAGGGGCCCCTCTTAGGAAGCTTGGGAAACAGGACTCAGTGATAGCCTTAGGACAAGAGGAAGCAGGAAGTTTCCAGAGTCTAGAGACCAGCTTCCAGGGACTGAAAACCAAATGACGGCTTGACCTAACAATCCAGAAACTCCCTGGACTCAGAACCCTCACTGAGTGGTCAAGTGAAGACCAGAGTCTCTCATGAATTGCTCTAGCATCCCACAGTTCAAGCAATCCAGTAGGATATGAATTTAGAAATATTGTCTTGCTCCCAGGGTCAACTTGACCTGAACCTTCTCTGGCTCTCCCTTGTCTCAGAGAGAAGGAAGTAGAGCTGGACTCCTCAGCATTACAGGGAACTCAGCCGAGACCCCTGGGAATGGCGTCTTCCTCTTCCTCCTCCATTTCATCTTCTCTCGCTGTCAGTCCACCTCCCAGGAGTCTTAGTTTGGGCAAGAAAATGAGTGAGTGGAGACAGAGCAGGAGATCAACCTTGGACTGCAGGGCGTGTGTAAGGAGAAGCCGGATGGAGTGTCAACCAGGTGTGCCCTAGAAACTCACACAACCAAAGGCAGAGGCTACAACCACACTCAGTCCCAGGAACCGGAATATAATACGGGGTAGGGCACACTTAAGGTGAGGACCCAGTCAATTAAAAGCAATACATGTCCAGGGTAAGAGTATTAAAACAGTAGCAATAAGCAGAACAGCAGACACACACACACCTCACCCCACCTCCCTCACCCTCCCCACCCCCGCGATCACCTTTTGCAAAATAAAATGACCTTATGTTGTTTGACCTAAAGGGAACCACAATATGCCACCCTAAATCGTGCCTCTTTGGACTGTGGATTATTTTATGCTAAATGCTGTTGAAAACAAGCAAAACAAAGAAAGTTCCATAAACAGGGTACAGAGTTTCCTTTGAAAAGGGAAATTAGCATTTATAAAGGAAATATCTATTTGTGAAAGATGTTTCCTTTTCCTCCTCTATTAAGGCAGGGAGAGGAGGACTTTGACCTCTGACCTCTTATGGACTGACCTCAGTCTGTAAACACATCTCCTGCTGCTCAGGCCTCGTGTACAATACTTGTCCTGGTCACCTCGGGACCGGCTGTCTCCATCTGAGACCCCCCCCCAACCCCACTTATCATATGAGGCCAGGTTCTGCCCTGCCTGCCGGTTGGGTGGCTTGGAACTGGGTTCTTCTTTGCACAGACAGCTCCCACTTGGAGTTTTGTTATTTCTATTTTATGTGTGTGGGTGTTTTGCCTGCATGTCTGTGTACCATGCACAGTACCCGTGGAGGGTGTTAGATTACCTGGAACTGGACTTACAAGTTGTGTCTCCATGTGGGTGCTGGGAATCGAACCCAGGCCCTCCAGAAGAGCAGCCAGTGCTCTTAACTACTGAGCCATCTCTCTTCCTGCTCTGGGCTATATAACTAGCTCTATTTGTATTTTCTGAATGGATAATGTATCTCTGTTAAACCAGATGTCTCTTTGTTAACGAGTTAGCTTCCTTTTCCTCAGCGTCTTCATTTAATTGAATCGCTCCTTTTGTGAATCACTCCTTTATAGCTGTCCATTTTTTCCTAATTTTTATTAAAAAATTAATTTTAAGGGTGTTAACTTTGGTCATGTATCTTGTCAGCAATTTGCCTCTTTTATTATACAGTCTTTCAATTCTTAAAAACAAAATTTTGACCTAGAAAATGTTCACATTTTACCGAGTCCAGGTTGTCCAGCCTCCTTCCTCAGGGTCCCCCTTTTTGAAGCTGGCTCCTCATTCAGAACTGAAGCGGATGTGGAAAGAGCAGAGTTAGGCCTGCAGTCAGGGGAGCAGGGCATCGTTCCCGAGAGCATAGAAAAATACAGGAGAGTGAGAGGAAGAGGGGGCAGCTGGCTTGAAGCTGACACCTCTCTGCGTGGCTGGTGGCCAGTGACGTGGAACTTAGCAGAAGAAATGGTACATGCTAATTGTTTCTCAGAAAGGCATCCTTTATGTAAACAAAGTTCTCATTATAAAAGCAGTGTGATATGGGATGGGGAGAGGGCTTGCCTCTAAGCCTGAAGATCTGAGTTCCATCCCCAGTGCCCACATGGTGGAGGTAGAGAACCAAATCAGGTTGTTCTCTGACCTCCCCAGGGATGCTCATGGCATACATGCACGCACACACACTAAATGTAAATTTAAAATTTAAAAAATACTGTATTAGTTATCAAAAATGTAAACGTCACGGAAATTGACATAGTAAAAAGAGAGTTTTCTGTTGGCCCCTCTCAGGGTGTCCTGAGCTTTGTCAGAGCTCAGCATGAACCCTTTCAGAACTTTCCATGAATACATTATAACATAGCACTGTGTGGTGTAACAATATAATAAATACAAAGTCGCAAGGCTGTTAAGCACAGCAGTGTACACCTTTGATCCCAGCAATCAGCAGTCAGAGGCAGTCAGAGCTCTGACTTAAAGGCCAACCTGGTCTACTGAGTTAGCCAGGGTTACACAGGTGAGAACTTGTCTCAATTTTTTTATATGTATATATTTTTATTTATGTGTGTGGGCACCTGCACATATATGTGCCTCATGAGTACAGATACCCTCGGAGGCCAGAAGAGGGCATCAGGTTCCCTGGAACTGGAGTTACGGGAAGTGGTGAACCATTCGGTGTACACACTGGAGACTGAACGAGGGTCCTCTACGGCTAATTACTAACAGCTCTCCTGCCCCAAGACTTCCACATCTCATAGGTTTATTTTACTGCATTCTATTTTGACCATTATATGATCTTTCATAGTGTGAATACACTATAATTTTAGTTATTTGTCATTTTTATGATAAAAATGCTTCAACATACATTCTCAAAATATTTTGCATATTTGTGCAATCTTTTGGGCAGGATTAATTTCTCAGATTGAAATTACTAGGTCAAAAATATTTTTAAACTGGGCAGTGGTGGTGCACGCCTCTAATCCCAGCACTCAGGAGGCAGAGCCAGGTGGATCTCTGTGAGTTCGAGGCCAGCCTGGTCTACAGGCGGAGATCCAGGACAGGCATCAAAACTACACAGAGAAACCCTGTCTCAAAAAAATGTTTTTTTAAGTATTAGTGGAAGTTTCCAAATTCTATCTTCCAAGACCTATTAATTTATATTCTTTCCAGTATTTGTGAAGGACCATATTTATCACCACAATAATGTCAGTTATTATTTTTTATGACTTTGCCATTCTGTAAGATGACATTTTATGGCTAAGGTGCGTGTGTACGTGCATGCATGTTTGTGTGTATGTGTATGTATTTAGTCTCTTCTTATATGTTTGATGTTTCTTCTGTAGGGCTGAGGGGATGGCTTACTTGTAGGATACTTGCCTAACATATATAAGGCCCAGGTACAATTTCTCCTCCCCAACACACACACACACACACACACACACACACACACACACACACACAATTTCTTTGATAAATTGATAATTTTTATTTTTTCCTATTTTAAAATGTTTTTTGTTAGTGATTGATAGAAACTGTACATTTGACTGGGGATGTAACTCAGTGGTCAAGTGCCTGCCTAGCATGGTCAAAGCTCCATCCTCAGCACCCTAAAGAGAGAACAAAAAATGACATTTCCATCTTAGATATTAACTGTTTTCACATATTGCAATATTTTGTCATGACTTCTCACATTTTCATTAGCCCTTTGCATATGTGTAGTATATATATATATGCATATATATGCAAATTTTTCTATACTCAAGAATAGAAATTCTTCGTATGGTTTCTGCTAAGTAGTATTACAGTTGGATTTTTTTCTCAGAATTAATGGTTAATTCAACTGTTATGTATTGTTGTGGATGTTCTAAGTACCTGAAATGGGAATCATGACTTTGAAGATCTTTTCTCACTGAATTCTAAAGACTCAAAAGCCTGAACATTGTCTCTTGCCCATATGACCTCCCTGGGGGTCTTTTTTAAAACTGGTCCCTGCATCCCTGAACTCCCCCTGGACACTAACTCTTCTTTCTCTCTCCCATTCTCTTTGTTCTGCTCATTCCATGCCCTTAACATGTATGGTGTTAATCACCCCAGATATTCTGAATTTGGTTGTTCACTATTATTTCATAGTCTTAGGGCAAGAGAGATGGCTCAGTGGTTAAGAGAACTAGCCGCTCTTCCAGAGGACCCAGGTTCCATTCCCAGCACCCACATGGCCCCTCATAATCATCTATAACTTCAGTTCCAAGGGATCCTGCACCCTCTTCTGGCCTCTTCAGGCACTGCACACATACATATCTTAGATACTTTTCAATGGCTATGACAAAACATCATGATCAAGGCAACTTGTAGAAGAAGGAATTTGTTGGGATCTTATAGTTCCAGAGAGTTGTTATCTGTGACCATCATGGCAGGGAGCATGGCAGCAGGCAGGCAGGCACAGTGCTGGAGCAGTAGCTGAGAGCTTGGTTTCCTGTCTGCAGCAGGAGACAGAGAGAGGACTAACAGAACATAATGGGCTTTCAAGACCTCTAAGTCCATACCCAGTGATGAGCCCCCAACAAGGCCACACCTCCCTGTAACTGGAAGTTTTCCTGTGTCCTGCCCAGTCCACAGCTGCTCAGGCTCAAGTAAACACACAGAGGCTTATATTAATTAAAACTGCTTGGCCATTAGCTCAGGCCTACCACTGACTAGCTCTTACACTTAAACTCAGCCCATTTCTGTTAGTCTATATGTCGCCACATGTTCCATGGCTTTACCTGTGTGCCATTACATGCTGCTCCTTGGGCGGCAGGCTGGCATCTCTCCCTGCCTTCTTCCTGTCTCTCTCTTTGAATTTTCCGCCTGCCTCTAAGCTGGCTTGCCATAGGCCAAATGGCTTTATTTATCAACCAATCGGAGTAACACATATTCGCAGTGTACAGAAAGACATTCCCCCACCATCTCTCAATCCTTCCCAAATCCCATCCCAGAGGATGACCAAGCATTCAAATATAAGAGCCTATTGGGGCTGTTCTCATTCAAACAAACACGGTGCACATCGTGCACATACATACATGCAGGCAAATGCCCTCACACATAAATAAAATAAAAATTATTCTATAGTTGTCTATTTTTAAAAAATTTGGTTCGGAACAAGTTTTTCTTTACTTAAATATGAATTCCAATAGAGTCATGAAATGTATGCTAAATGTAAGATGGGTGGATTGAAAGCATTTATAGTGGAGGAGCTTAGCTTCTTTTTACAACCTAAACAATTTTTTAAATATTTATTTTTTTAAGATTTCATTATACTTATACATGTGTTTGAGTGTTTTGCCTGTGTGTATGTATGTATGTATGTGGATCACTTGCATGCTTGGTGCCTGTGGAGGCCAGAAAAAGGCATCAGACCCCCTGGAACTGGAGTTACAAAGGTTTGTAAGCTATCTTGTAGGTGTTCGGGACAAAACTCAGGTTTTCTGCAATTGGTCTTTAACCACTGAGCCGTATGTCCAAGCCTCTCAATATTTGTTTATTTTTATTTTATATGTGTGGTTGTTTACATATATGTATGTGTAACACCTGCCTGCAACGACCACAGAGGCCAGAAGAAGGTATCAGATCCCACTGGAACTAGAGTTACAGATAGTTGTGAGCCGCCCTGTGAGTAATGGAAATGGCATCGGGGTCCTTTGGAAGAGCAGCCAGTGCTCTTAACTGCCGAGCCGTCTTTCTAGGCTTCTACATGAACAATTTTAGAATATTAAAAATATTTTCGCTGGGCGGTGGTGGTGCACGCCTTTAATCCTAGCACTCGGGAGGCAGAGCCAGGCGGATCTCTGTAAGTTCGAGGCCAGCCTGGGCTACCAAGTGAGTTCCAGGAAAGGCACTAAAGCTACACAGAGAAACCCTGTCTCGAAAAACAAAAACCAAAACAAAAAAAAACAAAAAAAAAATTTCAAGGAAGAGGGAAAAGTCCATCTCTAATCCTTTCCCATGCATACACTTTCTAACATTTTTCACCAGAGGATACATAGTTGAATTCTGTGCCCTTTTGAACATTTACCAGTGAGTCTACTTGGTCCTCTTGGGGGCAGCACAGCTGAATGGACCCTGTGCTGTATCAGTGAGTTTGAGCCCTTGTTTACTAAAGGGTAGCTCGGGCAACTGACCTCTCAGCTCTTCTTCTTTGCAGTGGGGCACTGAAACCACCATCCTCAACAGATTCATAAAGATTAAAATGGGACGCTGACACACAGCCTCACAGAACACCTGTTTTGGCAAAGGAAGGCAGCACGTGGGTCGTTTGCTGAGGGGCTGTGTGTGTTTTCTTCTCTACCGTGAACAGCCAGTGTGAAAGGCACATGGTTCAGGTCGCTGGGTGTGGCTTCTGCCAGTCTCACGGCCATCCCGTTAGAAAGAAGAACTCAGAACCACCAGTGGGAAACAAATTCTAAAGATGAGATGTGAATTGCTGGCTAGCTTCCTTCTGCTTTTCAGCATTTCCAGCAAAGGTAAGCCCGTGCGTGGAGCTTCTCTGGAGACCCTGGAAGGAGCGTGAGAGCCAAAGAGGGAGATTCTCGGTAGTCCCAAGACCTCAGAAACCATCTTGCTTTTTACAGGCGCAGTCTCCACGGACAGCAGTATCATCTGGGGTGCCTTGGGTCACGATATCAACTTGACCATCCCTAGTATCCAAATGACTGGTATTGATGAAATACGATGGGAAAAGGGGGGAAATCTGGTCGCACAGTTTAAAAGGAAGACGGAATCTTTTTCAAACTCAGAAGCCTTTGAGATCTTAACAGATGGAAGCCTGCAAATAAAAAAACTGCAGAGAGATAGCAATGGCACCTACAATGTGATGGTGTATGGTGAGGATGGGAGGAGCAAGCTGCAAAAAGCGTTCAACTTGAGGATTCTAGGTGAGTCTTCACTCTCTGGAGTTTTCATTTTAGTTCGGGGGTTATGTAGCAAGTTGGGAAGCAGTGCTTTCTTGCAACATCCCCATCCCAAATCCTCTCTGTGGCCCACAAAGAAGACCCCGTGGGTGGGGTTGGTCCTCTAGTCTATCTGCCTCTCATTCTCTCTTTGGGGTGGCCGGGAGGCTATATGCAAAGAATCCCAAGTTAAAGCTGGCATTCATCAGAAAGAGGACAGGCTAGGAGAGGAAGGAGGAGGGTATCCTCGGTGGCTGATGAAGGCGTAGCCCAGGGAGCAGTGAGCCTCTTGTCTGGAGAGCTAAGACGAAGGAAGTCAGGGTGCTCTGAAGGACTTAGAGGGCAGGAAAGGCCTGGAGACGCTGAGCTGAAGCACCAGCATCTTTTCTTCTTAGTCTTCTCAACATCCTCACAGTAAAGGTGGACGGTGACTTTACTGGTACCTGAACTAAGCTGTGCGGCTTTGCCCCTGCGTGTACTGAGGGGGCAGGATACTGAAGGTGGACATGGGAAGAATAGTTAGAAAGCCTCTACTGTAATCCAAGTGAGGCCAAGCAGAATGGTGGGTGGTCTTAATCTTGCTAACACACAAGAACCATCAAGAGCTGGGTGGTGGTGGTGGCGGCACACGCCAGGTGCTCAGGAGGCAGGGGCAGGTGGATCTCTGTAAGTTCGAGGCCAGCCTGGTCTACAGAGTGAATTCCAGGACAGCCAGGGCTGTTACACAGAGAAACCTTGTCTTGAAAAACAAGCAAGCAAGCAAGCAAACAAACAAACAAACAAACCAGCAAGAGAGCTGCAAGGAGTTAGTGATGCCCAGGCCCCTGGCATGGAGTCCGTGCACCGGTGAGATCTATAGTTTTCCAAGTGCTTCTAGTAAGCAGTTGTCATTGGCAGCCACTTGGCTTGGTCTAAAGGGTGACTGGAGATGAGAAGGGAGGCAAATACATGGGCTGTGGGCGTGGGGAGAAAATCAAGGGAGTTTGGGTGGGTGAGAAGGAAGAGAAAGAGGCCCCAAATATCACTGATGTTGAAATCCCCGGGACAAGGGGCAGGTGAGGGGAGCGAGCCTGCCCTTGGCCTGCAGAGGAAGTTGAGAATGCCTGCACATCACAGGTCAGCCATGCAGGGAGCACACATACATTCTGAGCTTCACACGGGAGATGTCACCAGAGAAGGGGCTCCCCTCATGCTACCTGTGGTGTGCCCCTCCCACCCCGTGCTCAGCTCCTGGCCTAGCATGGGCCTCATCCAGGACCTGCTGTCAGCTCCTCTAGGCACGACTCCCTTCCGGACCCTAATCCTGTAACCTTGTCTAGAGAGAACTTTCCAGAAGTGGGGTGGGAATGAGAATGGCCACCCGAGTCATGACTGCAGGCCGTGGGGCTCTAGGGTCCTGCTGTGATATTGAGCCACATTGAGCCTTGTACAGAATCCTATGCATGTGCTCTCACACTGTCACCCTTATGTGGGGGTGGTGATGGTTACTGGGGAGAAGTCAGGAACTTGTTAACCTGGTTTCTTTAAAGCACCCAGTCATCTTGAGAACTTATAATAACAAGCTTCTATCCATCTGTGAGGAAACACCTGCTCGGAAATGACTTGGCCAGGTTCTCACTGCTAGACAGGAGCAAAGTCAGGATGCTAACCGGGGGCTTCCTTGACAAGGAGGGTGACATTCCCTCACAAAAAGGCTCATCCACTGCTGAATGATTCACACACCACACAGTTTGCCCATTTACCACGCACAGTTCAACGACTTTCTGCACAGTCACGGAGTTCTGTGGTTATCACCAGGAGCAACCTTTGCTTTACCCCCAAAGGAAACCCAGACCCCTTAGACTAAAAGCAGTGACTTCATTGTTGTATGCAAATGCCAATGCCACACAGTGTCTTGACTCAGCTCGTGGTCCCTGTCATTGTTATGTATCGCACAGGACTGAAAATTGTTCTCGGCCCCAAACCTGATTACCCCATGCAGGTTCTGTATCACTTACTTAACGTGTTTGGGATTAGAAGTGTTTAGGATTTGGGGCCTCTTGAAGATTTTGAAGTATTTGCACATATATGTCTGCGGTATCTTGGAGACAGGACTCACATGTAAACATGGCATTCATCTATGCTTATATATATGCTTCCAATGCCGTGTTCAAGGCAATTTAACACAGTATTTTAAATAGAATCGTGCAGGAAACAAGGTCCCACGATGTGGGACTTTCCACCTGTGCTATTGCACTGTGGCTCAGAAAGTTTTGAATTTGGAAAATTTTAGATTTTCTATTAGGGGCGCTCATGAGGCCTGTGATATTCAGTGAGGGGTGTGAAGGTGTTCTGGAGTCCTGGGACACCACACCTGTCTTTTTAGTGCTGAGGGTCCCCTCCGCTTGGCTTCTCTATGCTCCTAGATTCTACCTTCCCCTAGGAGGCAGCTGGCTGCAGGGCAGTGCAGGGCCCCCAGACACCAGTGGAGAAGGAGAGGATCCTAGAAGCCCAAGATTAAGAAGCCGCATCTAGCTGGGTGGTTGTGGCAGATAATCTCAGCATTCTGGAGGCAGAGGCAGGCAGATTTCTGTGAGTTCAAGACCAGTCTGGTTTACAGAGTGAGTTTCAGGACAGCCAAGGCTATGCACAGAAACCCTATCTTGAAAAACAACAACAACAACAATAAAACTAAACCAAAACAAACAACAACCAAAAAGATGCCATATCTAGGAAGAGCCTTCAGCCACTTTCAGAAAGCTGTTTTATAGGGAGACTGTCTACAAATAAGGTTGCTCATCACTGTGTTTGCCCGAGTGAAAGACTAGCGTGCATTTAAAAGCTGAAGCCTTAGCAGCTTAATTAGGAGCAGCAGTTAGAAAGATGGAGGAGATGTACATTCACTGATGCCCGTGAAAAGGGAATGTAATGATACAATCTCATAGTAAAGGGTAGAAGGCAGGTTAAAAAAGTCACGTGATTCGGGGGCTGGGGGCATAGTGCAGTGATAGAGTTCTTGCCTAAATGCCGGAGGCCCTGGGTTCAACCCTCAACACTGTTCCCTGCCCCCAGGTACATAACCCAATTTTAATTAAAAATATTATATTACGGATATATGTATAAAAATATCTGATGAAGACATATATCAAAATGCTAATGATCACAAGTAGCAGAATTGCAGGTGATCTTCCATTGCCTTTACAGCCTTTTTCAACTTGGTCAGTGTCTTGAGATGATTGGATGTTACTAGGAGAACTTTTTTTTCATCCTAGAAAGATAGGCAGCCAGCCCCTGCGAGGCAGCCCTGAAACTATACACTGCTCTGCTGGATGCTGATGATTGCATCGTTTCTTTATTCTGAGATACACAGAATCTTGGGATGGGAAGGAAACTGCTTTTCTGCATGCTTGTATGTCGGGACGGAAATGGAATTAAACTGGGGAGGCCCATGGGGAAGACACTGTGGTCTGAAAGTTAGAGAGAGAGGAAATCGGAAAAATTCACCGTTGGCCCATGTAACAAATGGAGACCAGAGAGAGGGTGACAAGATGGCTGGTCTGGGAAAACAGAGTAAGGCATGAAGAAAAGAAATGTGGGTCTTCAGGGAGAGAGTGGGGAGCGGGGCACCGGGTCTGGCCTCACTAACACCAAAGCCAGGGCATTTCTCCCCGGGATGTAGCCTTTAAATAGCATTGCAGCAAAGAGGAGGGGCAAGGAGTCTGCATTGTGTATGTGAGAGCCACCTCTGTTGACATGTCCAGGACTTGGCCACAGCTTGTCTGGTTTGAGACAGGCAGGGAATATTTTTTTCTGTTTCTTAAAGTTGAGGTCCTACAGGGCCAGAGACTAACTCAGCACCTTTGGGCCAGGAAGGATGCCTTTCCTCTTGTGAGCCTTGGCTTCTTCAACACCCCCATACTGGCCTGGCCCTCTGCTCCCAGGATGCTGTGGGGCAGTGAGTAGCTCAGGCTATGAGCCTCTCACATAGCCATTCCTCCAAGATGGGGCTCCTGGTTGACCTTACCTATACCCCTGGACTTGGAAATCCTTTTCAGGGTTCTTCTTCCAGCCTGCCTTATTTTTTTAATTAATTTTATTCATGTGTGTGTGTGTGTGTGTCCGTCTACCACATGTGTGCAGGTGCCCACAGAGGCCAGAGGAGGGGTCAGATTTCCTAAGCTAGGTGATGATCAGCTGCCCATCGTGGATTCTGGGAACCCAACTCAGGTCCTCTGGAAGAGCAGCAAGTGCTCTTAACCACTGAGCCATCTCTGCAGATCCTGACTTGTCATGTTTAATGGATACCCTAATGCTAAGCCTTGAAGGTGGAAGAGCTTTGGACATGCCATCTGTAAAAGGGGAGAAAAACATGAGCCTTGCTGTTAGAACCAAACGATGTCATGCATGTGAAAACAGTTGAGGGCACAAACGGTAGATGAGCATCAATTGTGGTGCCTTTTCAACTCATATCCTGTGTCTATGAACTTTACCAGAAGTGACTTTGTTCAAGATGTTCTATGTCAATTAAATGAAATTATTTTCAAAAGCATTTCAATATAATGTAGCTTGGTTGGTAGAATGCTTGACTAACACACGGGAAACCCTGGGTCTAATCCCTGGGACCACACAAAAGCTGTCATGCTGGCACATGTCCATAATCCCAGCACTCACAGGAGGAGGATCAGAAGTTCAAGGGCGCCCTTGGCTTCCTCATGAGTTTGAGACAAGCCTGAGCTGTGTTAAGATGCTGTCTCAAAAACAAACAAACAAACAAACAAACAAACAAACAAACATAAACAAAACTAGGACTTTCGAATGTCTCTGGTCCCAAACTAATTCAATGTTAACAGGCATTATAAAAACATGGCCATCGTACGTGGGAGCATAGTTCCGTAACCCCAGCTTTCAGGAGGCAGAGACTGAAGGAAGAAGGACTTCTAAGCCAGACTAGTCTACTGAGTGAGATCTGGTCTCTAAAAAGAAGAAGAAAAAAAAAAAGTATCCAAAAATTGCCTAATAAAAACGGGATCTTTCTTCTAGAGAGGGTCTCAAAGCCAGCGATCACCTGGGAGTGTAGCAACACAACCCTGACCTGTGAGGTCAAGGAAGGAACAGACCTTGAACTAAAGCTGTATCGAGGGAAGAAACTTCTCACCAGCGGACATCAGAAGACCATAGGTCACAAATGGACCACCCTGAGCGGGCCGTTCAAGTGCAGTGCGAAAAACAAGGTCAGCGAGGAGTCCATCACGGCAGTGGTCAGCTGTTCAGGTACGGTGCGAGCGGAGGTCAGGGTGGCCCAGGTGCACGGGGGTGGCCTGCGAGGCCTAGGGCGCTGGGACAGGTGTCACCTTGGCTGCCCAGTGCTTGGGGCGGGAGACCAGCGTGGTGGTTCAGGGCGGCAGGTGAAAAGGCACCTATTTCTCCGGGAAACCTTTTGGGGAGGCGGGCTGCTGGCCACCCGTTTTGGCAGTCCATCCACAGGGGTGACCTGACTTTGGGCAGGGAAGGGGGGCCTCCCCTGGAAGAAAGCATCGTGGGGTTGAAGAGGGAGACTCTTGCTGGGGGAAATCCGACTTTGTGCGAGGTGCCTCTGCTAGCTGGTGACTGGGATTCTGACGTCTCTTTGAAGTTTCCTTTCCGGAAGGGTTCGAGTTCAGCATCTGCTGTGAGGAGCAAGGCCTCCGAATGCCTGGGAGGGGGGAGCAGTAAAGGGGAACAGAGAGGCACACCCTTCCTGCCACCCCGAGAACAGCTCTGCACCGCAGTGCCTCTAGTCAGCCCTCAACTCCCAAGGCCTGCGTGAGCTCCAGAACCTGGGCTTGCTGCAGCTCCCACAAAGAATTTGTTCTCGTGTTTTCGTTTGCTTTGCTTTCGGGGAGAGTCTTGCTGTGTAGCCTCGGCTGGCTTCCAACTTGGTCCTCCTGCCTCAGTCTCCCACTGGGGTTGCAGGGGTACCTAACTGTGCCCAGCCCCCAGCAACAGTTTTTTTTTTTTTTTTTTTAATGAGAAGCCTGCTGTAGTGTGCTAGTTCCAGTCTGGAAGCCAAGGTCTAGATGTCAAGTTTCAGTGGATCCGAATTCAGTAGGTACAACCCTAACAGAACGCCCGCCCCTCTGCGGGCTTCCATCTCATGGTCCACAGAGAGAAGCATCCCGAGATTCAGAGCACTGGAGGAGAAGTCTTGGGACCCACTCCCTGGCTCATGCACATGGGCCTTTGAGCTGCCTTACAACATGGCGGCTCGGTGGTCAGAACAACCTGGGAGCAAGGATCAGTGTCCCAGAGACCAGTGACAGCCTTTGCAATGTAATCTCAGGAGGGCTGTCCCATCACTTCTGTGTGTCACTTACTGCCACAAATGTGGTTCACACTTCACTTCACCAGCAGTGACACTTCCGGAGGTGGGGGTCACCGAAGGCACCAGACTCAGATGGCATTTCCTCACCCCTCAGGTTCATGGGCAGTCTCTCTCTTCCACCTCCCTGCCCCCACCCTCCACTTCCCTATCACGAAGGCATGGGGGATGGGGCGAGCTGCCTCTCCTTGACTCCAAAACTTTTTCCTTCTCCTGGAGGCCCTGCCTTAAAGACAAGGGACTTAAGTCAGTGAACCAACAAAAACCAGTTCCATTTATTGATCCTAAAAAGTTATTCATTGTTTATATGAAATTCAAATTTAACTGGCTGTCTTGTGTTTTATCTGGCAACCTCATCCTTCGTATTTATTGAAACTAGTTCCCCCCAGAATAAAAATTAAGTGTTTATCAATGAGGGACAGCCCTGGAAGGGGAGGATGCAAGGTTTTGGGGTGGGGGACCATGAAGATCCCTCAATCCGTGGTTCAGAGCAGAAGCTGAAGCTGGCCCAGGAAATGGCCACCAAGGAGAAAGAGGAGTATATGGGAGTATGGGGATGCCCCTGAAGATCCTGAAGGGGATTTGAATATTCCTCCCATTCTAAAGGCTAAGACAGACAGGAGGCTGTGAGTGTGTACTTAAATTCCTAAGAGGAAGAAGCAGCCTGGCTCAGCCGTAGTTCCCCCTCACATAAACATAGGCACAGGGTCTCCAAGAGGAAGTGTGGGAGGGAAGGATAGTTGGAGTGAGACACTGAGGGACCTATGACAACCATAGCTACTGATGTCCCCACCAGGAACACCACCAGACACCCAGAGTTGCCCTGGGTAAACTTGAGATCAGATTGGAAGGCGCGCCTGCTTTTCAAAAGTGTCTGGGGAAGGGGTAGATTATACTGCCTGAGAACCCCAAGGGAGGATTGCTGGAGATTCTCCTTGGACAGGATGCCCTGCCCACTCTGTTCACACGTGGGAACCCCTCGGCCGTAGGGACTGACTCTGGCATCCCAGCCCCTTGGCAAGCCAACAGGGCCTGAAGGTCCCTGCATCCAGCCTTGAAGCAGCCTCAGGGATGCTGAGGGATGCCACTGCACAGGCAGTGTCCAGAGAGGTTCTCAGCTGGCTGGCAAGGACTGGGCGAGGCGGAGAGTGGAGGAAGAGATGTGACCCACACCAACAGTACCAACCACACGGGTTGAAACTCTGCCCTGCTTGGTTGGCCTCCAGCTTGCCCGAGCCTCATCCCTGCTTGCTAACATTTGCTTCTGTGAGACTGGGCTCAGCTCCCGGCTCATCCTCCCCACAGGGCAGAGTCCTCTGACCTCCGGCTCCAGCTGCTCTCTCTAACTGCTATTGACTCACAAAGGCCAGATGGCTTAGCCCCCCTCCTGGGAAACGGGTACCAGAAACACCAGTGCAGAGTATAGCAAGAGCAAGCCCTCACATCTAGGTGTTGTTTTACAGTTTACAAAGCACTTTTCCATCCATTATCTGATCTGACTTCCGACAGCTACTCTGTGATGTAAGCCACATTGTTTCCATTTTACAAAGAAGGAAACAGACTCAGAGAGGTGGAGCATCTTATCAAAGGTCACACAGCTCTTACCTGGAAGAGCTAAAACTAAACCCATTGCCCTTAACAACCATGACAACTGTTTCCTTCTCTGTTCTTCTTCACTGTTTTGATGGGTGGAGGGATCAGAGCCATACACACCACTGCTAACCACTGAGGATCTAGGTCACTTTCCAGGGCCCAGGGAGAGTCTGGGAGGAGGAAACACTGAACACTGAGACTGGGGGATGCTTGACTTGGTCTTGTGAGGCCTCAGGCAACTCATGGATGCTCTCCTCAGTGGGGAATGGGTGAGGTGGGCAGGTTCCTCAGCCCTTGCAGATTCGGAGTATTCCAGGTCCTGGAAGTTCCACCTCCTTGAGGTGGAAAGTCCCGTGGGACTCTCATTTGTTTGATGTAGGAGGCTAGGGCAACCAATGGGCCGCTCTGCCCAAGACTCTCTCCCTTAGCCATCTTCTTTTCTTACAGAGAAAGGTCTGCATTTCTATCTCATCGTGGGGGCTGGTGCAGGAGGCCTCCTCTTGGTGGTCCTCGGAGCACTGTCTATTTTCTGTATCTGCAAGAGGAAAAAGCAGAACAGGAGGAGAAAAGGTAAGCAGCCCCACTTCTACAGCAAAATCCCCGTGGGAGCGTCTCTCCTTGAATCTGCGAAGGGAAGTAAGAGATGGGGAGAGTCGGAATGGCAAGGCTCGGACCAGAGGTTACGGCTGGCTGCCTCTGTTGCCTGCTCAGGTTGATTTCTGAAGGACAGTCCTCAGGGGTAACAACAAAGGACCTTTGAGAACCTGCAGCCAGGCTGTGTACCTCCCCAAAATCCACCAGGTGAGGCTGCCTTGGTGAAAGGCTAGTGTGGAGATCCCTGAACGGTCCACGCATTTCCATAAGGATAGAGAGATTCCCACCCAAACCCCATGACTATGAACAAATATCTTGGCCTCGGATGGTGTTCAGGGCCAAACTCTTGGAATATGGGTAAAACTATCTCTAGTTATGAAGCACTCCAGGGGTGGGTCAGTATAGAGTAAACTCGTTCAGTGTGTGTGAGGCTCTGAGTTCGATTCTCAGCACTGAAAGAAAATAGAAAGTCAAAGTCAGGGTGATGGCCCTTCCTTTCCTGACTGGCTGTTCAGGGGGGATGCTTTCAGGCTGGGAATACGGTTCCCTTGATGCAGACCTGTCCTGAAATCTACAAAGCAGGAATTGGTTCTGCTGACCACCCACGGGACAATGTGTCAGGGACTGTGTCCAGCTGTCACTGCAGATGTTGAGGAAGGGCAGCTTTCGTTGGACATGCTAGTGGATGGGCAGGTCCCTGGGGTTTCCCACAGAGTTGGTTCCCATCTCTGCTGGTCTCTACCTAGGGTAGGTACAGTAGTGCTCACAGTCTGACTTCCAGTGCAGCCTGTGGGCAGGATCTGCCCACTCTCCGCAGTGGTGGCTCCTTCCTCACACCTCATTTCTCAGTGTTGCTCTCGTCCTCCTGTGAGGCCGACACCCTCATGTGTCATCTTGCACAGC
>CABHPQ010171049.1:6276-30883 GCA_902168405.1 Peromyscus aztecus
TAAACTAGGATGCCTTTGAACTCAACGGCATCTGCCTTTTGCGTGCTGGGATTTAATGCATGTGTATCACCACTCCAGGCTTCAGCTGGTCTTCTGAACTTAAAAACTTGTTTTGAATCACTATGTAGACCAGGCTGGCCTTGACCTAATAGGGATTCACCTGCTTCAACCTCTCTAGTTCTAGAATAAAGGCTTGTGCTACCACTTCTGGCTTTGAACTTCAAAAATTTGAATTTCCATGAGAACTAGACTGTTTGTGTGCACATGTGCATGTGTGTATGTGTACATACCTGGTTATGTGTTCACATTTGTGGAGGCCAGAGGGCAACCTGTAGTGTCCTCAGGCACAATTCACCGTTATTTGAGAGCCTATTATTGGCTGGGAACTTGTCAGGTGGGCTAGTCGGCCTCCCCAGTGCTGGGATCACAGAATGTGCCCCTATAACCTGCTTCCCCCCCCCTTTTTTTTAAAACCATGGATTCTGGGGACCCAACTCAGATCTCAGTGCATGCAAGGCCAATCCTTTGCTGATTGAGCTATCTCTTAGCCTTCTGGGCTTCCATTGGCTACTTTTAGAATGTCAGAGATAGCTGTGCCTCGAAGAATTTTTTTAAACAAATTTACTAAAATTGAAGCCACATACTGTCATTAGCTTACCTTTTAAATTTCTTCCCCTTTCTTCATTTTCATTGTGAGGGGGAAAGAGTCAACATTTCTTATTTCTTTGTAAATGGCCTTTTTGGTTTTTTGACTGACTCCTTGATGTAAGTGGAATTGACATATCCATTCAAGGACACTTTAAGGGCAGAGCTTGTGTGGAGTATGAGGTGGCCACACAGAGCCACTGTGCACAGCACAGGAGGCACACAGAAGATGATTCAGATTGGGTGGGGTCAAACAGGCTTCGGAAATCACTTAAAAACAAATTAGGGTAGCCTGCCGGTGGCGGCGGCAGAGGACGCCTTTAAATTCAGCACTCGGGAGGCAGAGGCAGGTGGATCTCTGAGTTTGAGGCCACCCTCGTCCACAGAGTGAGATCCAGGACAGCCAGACAGCCAGGGCTACACAGAGAAACCCTGTCCTGAAAACAAAACAAACAGAAACTAAGGCTGGTTCAGTTTCTGGTTTGTTGTATTTGAGGCAGGGTCTCACTGTGCAGTTTTGGCTGGCGTGCCCTCTGGGGCCTCTTCCATCCGCTCTGCCTGTTGAATGCTGGGATTCGAGGTGTGTTCCAGCGCACCTGGCTCAGCTCTTAGATCTATAAAGTCTTGCATGATCGTGTAAAAAACTCCTTTCCTCCTGTTGGTAGTTCTGTCTAAAGCCCAAGTTACACTAAAATCTTGAGCATTGCAGGAGAAAACACTTGAAAACAAACAGTGGCTCTCTCTCCTCTTACCGCAGTCTAACTCGTGGGCCCCATAGTCGAGGTGCCCCCAGTTAAGCGCTTCCCCTTATAAGTTGCTTTGGTCACAGTGTCTCTTCACAGCAGTAGACTAGTAAATAAGACACTGAGGTCTGATTTCTAAGGGTTTTGTAGGTGGGATAAACCTTCATGATGTGGAATTTTCAAAGCATCCAATTTTGGAAATTTCAGATTTCGGATTTTTTGGTTAGGTATGCTCAGCCTAGAGCAGAGGCTTCAGGAGTCCTGCAGCAATCCAGACAAGGGCTGTGCAGGGTTTTGGGGGGCAGTGCGGAGAGGCTAGCGGCTCTTAAAGGTTAGGCTTGTGAAGCAAGATGCTGTCGGGTCTGTATTGATCATCTCGTGCTGTGGACAAATTAACCCCCCATCAGTGCTTTAAAAGGGCAAAGATTACTACCTTACTCCTTTCCCTAAGGGTCAGGAGTGGGGCAGCCATGTAGCTAGGAATTTCAGGAAACTGTGGTCGGGGGCCAGCTGGAGCGGCTGTCACCTGAAGGCTCAGTTGTGACTCAGTCGGTGGAGGCCGCTGACAGCACAGCCTGCTTTTTAGCTCAGTTCAGATCCCCACAGCAGGCAGTATCGCCCGCTGCCTTCTGTGACCCTCTTCCTTTGCGTACCCTCCTCTTTATTAGACACGAGACCCTAAGTCTAGGCCACACTCTCAGGGTGGTGAGTGTCGGAAGGTGGTGACTTTGGGAGCAGTGATGGCGTTCAGGTCCATCCCGGAGCATCAACAAGCATTTGCGTGCTTCCTTTGGGACTTACCCTGGAGGGCAAGAATGGCTGCAGTAGCCCTTGCAGTTAGCGCCTTTCAGAGTGAAACTGGACCTGCCGACGGAACCACGGCGGGACCCGTGGCCAGCCACTGTACCCTGTGGACTTCTCCGTACACCTGTAGGATGAGGAAGAAGTCTCCGTTTTGGAGGTTACAGAATGAGGCCCAGGTTTTTGTCCTCAGGCGAGGACACATTTTTAGCCTTTAACTTCTGTTAGGTTTTTGTTGCTGTTTTTAACCTTCCCTGAAGAATGATTTCATTTAGATCACCCTTTATAAAAATAAGTATTCTCTCTCTGTCTCACCTGGAAGAGCTGATGCTTTAAATGCCTCACTGAAAATACAGAAACACTTCTTCTACTATCAAGAAGGATGTTTGTTCCTTTTCTGCCAGCAGCAAAGAGTCCTTTTTGCTATTTTTGTAACTGGGTGAGGTCTGATTTCTCCAGAATTACGCCATACTGTGGTTAGCCATGGCCTACGAGAGGAAAATAGATTTACTCTTTAAAATCATTGGTTTTCTAAGAAATGTGCCATTTACTATCCACATAGGAATGCCTTTCTCAAGCAGAACATAGTGGCCACTTTGATATCAGACCTGTGAAGTTTTCTCCCCAACTAAAAATCTAAAGCCATGGGGTCCTCAGAAGTTTGGCCGCTACCTTTCCCACACATTAGAAATACATTGCAAACACTTCTAATGGTACTTGACATTTTGGAAGAAATTGATAGTGTTTAGAGTTGTCTTTTGTGTCAAGCATATCCACTTTTGACAGTGGAAGTCCACAGAATGCTTGGCAAACAGAGCCACTGAGCCGTATCTCTAGTACGTGTGTGTGTGTGTGTGTGTGTGTGTGTGTGTGTGTGTGTGTGTATCCGTCTGTGTGGCTGTCAGGTAATTCGTCCTATGTTTTACCAGACTCATGCCAGCCTCTCGGCTTTGCTCTAGGATGCCCTAAGTTACTTGACTTAGTCAATTATAGCGTATAGTAAGTCATGATTTCAGACTTCTATTTCAGCTCGTCACTGGCTGTCTGCAACATGCTTATTCCTGTAACACACGCAACTTAAAAAAAAAGGTTCTGATAACATGAGTTATATGAATTTATTGTCTTAGTTATGGTTTCCATTGCTATGAGGAAACACCATGACCAAAAGCAACTTGGGAGGAGAAAAGGATTTATCTCACTCTTCCATATCATAGTTCATCATCAAAGGAAGTCAGGGCAGGAACTCACACAGGGCAGGATCCTGGAGGCAGGAGCTGATGCAGAGGCTATAGAGGAGTGCTGCTTACCGGCTTGCTTCCCGTGGCTTGCTCAGCCTGCTTTTATAGAACCCAGGACCACCAGCCAGGGATGGGAAGTCAATCACTAATTAAGAAAATGCCCTCCAGGCTTGCCTATAGCCTGATCTTATGGAGGTGCTTTCTTAGTTGAGGCTCCCCCCTCTCTGATCACTTTAGCTTGTATTAAGTTGACATCAAACCAGTCAGCACGTTGATACATGTGTGTGCATGTGTGAGTTTTTGTGCATTAGGTGCTTGCAAGGGCCTGTGTAAGCCAGGGGGTGTCAGATCCCCTGGAACTGGAGTTAGCTGGTATTCATGAGCCACCTCATGTGGGTTCCAGGAACCAAACCTGTGTCCTCTAGGAGAGAGATGATTGCTTTGAACTGCCGAGGCCACCCCTCCCCCCATGTTGTTTCCTTTGTGCTGTTGAGACTGAATCTTAGAGGTGTCCTTGTCCCTTTAGGGTTGCCTGCTCCTTCAGAAAGAAAGGTGCTTTAAAAAAATGCAATGCTAAATTTTCTGCAAAGCTTATATTGCACCCAACTAGTGTGTATTCTGGATCATTCTTATTCCGCTCTCCCCTTTTTTGAGACTGGACTGGAATTCACTATGTAGACCAATCTGACTTTGAACTCACAGAGAGGCCTTCTCGCCTCTGCTACTACATGCTGGCCTCCATGTGTGCACCATCATGCCCAGCTTCCATTTTTCTGTGATCCTAGTGGCTTACTGACCCCTCTGCAGTTTAGAATGTTGACTGTGTGCGCGCTCATGATTGTGGGGAGACTAGAGGTCAGCCTTGGATGTCATCCCTCAAGAGCTTTGCCTTTGGAGACAAGGTCTATCACGTTTGTCTGTGTGTCTGCATCTGCGTGTGCCTGCAAGTACAGGTCAGAGGGCAACCTTGGGTGGAAGACAGTCTCTTCTGGGCTGCAGTTCCACGTGGGCTGGGCTGGTGGCCACTGAGCCTCAGGACGAAGTTATCTTGCTTTCCTAGCCCTGGGATTACACGCATTCACCACTTTGTGTAGACTTGTACAAGGCAACCCCCCTGTGAAGTAACTTTTATGTGTGGACTTTGAGAAGTGCCTTTGTGTTAACACCAGCGGATGCTTGTGCCTCCAGTTCTTGATTTTCCACCCCGCACCTGGGAGCCACGGGACGCAGATCACATTTCTCATGTGTCCTTCATCAGCACCGACATCTGAGCCTCCACTCTGAAAACATGAGCAGTTTGAGCAATTTAACTTTCTCTGAGTTGGAAGGGTACTGTTCACTTCTTGACATCCGGGTTGCATCGTTGGTTGAGACTAGTTGAAGAGGGAAGGCGCAATGCTCACTCCTGTTCAGGTGCATTTAAACACTTCCTGCACACACTGCAGCCCAGGTGTGTGGGAGACAGTGCAGTGTTAAGCTCTTCCCACACTTTCTCTTGGAGTCAAACTGCGGCTTATTTCCAGTAGGAGTGCCGTCCAAATGCTCCAGAAATATGTTTAACTAGCTTATTCTCTTGTGTGGTTTAACGTGTCCTCTTTGTAATGGTTATATGGATTTCCTCATTGAGTAATCGCCCACCTTTTTCCTTGTACTGGGAAGGCAGAGTAACTTCTGGCTCGGTTCTATTATAAGTACAAGTACCATGTCTTGTTATTCAATGAATTTCCATCTTGATTTGTTCTAGGTTTCTGATGGCCCCAAGCTCAGGCAGCTAGTGGTGTCTGGGTTGTCCTATCCTGAGCGTTTTAGGATGCTGAAGCTTTCGGGTGGTAGAAATCAGCTGTCACTCTAGTTGTTCAAAAGAGTGTTCAGCTTCCGTCATGGGATGTAGTATGATTCAGCCAGTGGAAGATAAAAACTCATCGATGGAAATGCTCACAGCTTATTATAGTGAAAACATTTCCCTTTCGGTACTTTTATTTGGAAAATATTCTCCAAGAATAATGTACTTTAGTTTCAGTTGGGGGCCATTTGATGTGAATTCTGCATTGCTTTCTAAACTTATTATAGTTTTTCTGTTTGAATTTGAGACAGTGTCTCTGTGTAGAACTTACTCTGTAGCCCAGGCTGGCCTTGAACTTGTGTCAGTCTCCTGCCTCAGCCTCCTGAGTGCTGGGATGTCATGTATGAGCCCCCAGTCCAGCTTAGTGTGAGACTGAGTCTAACAAACTGCGTTCGTGAAGGACAGGACAATAATCTCTATAGTTGGTAGGCAAGAGAGGCTGGGGGGAGGGTTGTGATGTGGGGGTCTGTAACCCCCACATCAGCTCACCAAAGGAAGTGTTACTCCAGCTAACATCTACATTTATTTCAGTTCTAATGAAGAGGTTGTATTAGTTACTTTTCTACTGTTGTGATAGAAACTTCATGGCCAAGGCAACTTGTGACAGAAAGCATGTAATTGGGCTTGTGGTTTCAGAGAGTTGGAGCTACCACTGATCTTCCCCTACCTGTGGGTGCCCCTGGGACGCAGTACCTGTTTCACATACAGCCTCTGTATCATTTACTCCCATCATTCAGCAAGGGATTTCTAAGTGGGAACCATTGAGTTAATACTGGAAAGTCCAAAGGTAGGTAAACCAGAGAGCCTGGCAGCCTAGAATTCAAATTAGCATGTAGTTCCTGATCACTCCTGAAATGGCTGGGGACAAGGTCCAGATGGAGCCTGTGGGGCAGGCAGTGAACTGCACAGGCATTGTAAAAGTTGTTGTGGGCGTTGGGAAATCGGCAGCCCCATAGTCTCCTTGAACACCCATCTCAAAGGCCTTGTCTTGAATCAAGTCTCTCTGGTCCTTCTGAGTGACTCCCTCCAGATCTTGGTTTACCGTCTTGGTCATGGACTGACTGTCTACCTATGCATGGCAGCTGTGTCTGTTTACACCCATAGCAGGAAGGAATGACATTCTCCTGGTATGTGTTCATCAATGCCTGGGTGCCAGCCAGCACATGGGAAGTGGTTCCCAAGGATTGAAATACATTGTATCAAGTTTATTGTGTTTAATTTTGGTACCATTCTTAGGGAAGAACACATTCTGATGAACTAAGTTACCTTTGTAGATTGACAGGCAAGCAGAAAAACTTTTTGTTTTTTAGTCTCCTGTAGCCCAGGCTAGCCTTGACCTCAAGCCTCGACTTCCCCATTGCTTGGACCGTAGGCTTGTACCACCACACTGGGAAAAATCCTCTTCTTTGTCTCACACTGCTAAAAAACCTATCTGAAATGTCAGCACTCCTTTCCAAAGAGTAGTCTCGTTTTTTTAAGAAGGCAATTTAGGATAACAATAACATTGTTAAAGTAGAGGAGGCTGAGTACATGGTTCTCTGTGTGGCCTGTGGGCCAGTCACATCTGCACTAATGTTAGAAGTAGGGTGGAAAATGTAAACGTAAAGAATTCACTGATGGTTGCCCAGATGACGCACAGGTGCACCGGGAGATGGTCTGGGGGCAGCTTTGTGTAGACCCCACATGATGCTAGTGTGCAGCCAGCGCGGACATAGGTGGACGGGAATCCAGAACGCAGGTATTGTCCTCTGCAGCGTCTTCCTCCTGAAAGTTGATTAAAGAACAACTTTAGTCAGGGTTTATTGAGCAGGCAGTTCTGCTTTTCACAATACTGCAGTATAAACATCCCTCCAGGAAAAAGAGCACCCTATAAAAGCAGTTGAGGGAGGGGCTGGCATGATGGCTCAGTGGTTAAGAGCTCTTGCTGTTCTTACAGAGGACCCGGGTTTGAGTCCCAGGACCAACTCCAGTTGTAAGGGATCTGGCACCCTCTTCTGGACTCCATGGGCACCAGGCATGCACATGGTCATGTGGTGCAGGTGAAATATTAACACATACATATAAATCTTGAAAAATAGTTTTGTGGATGTGTGTATGTGCGCGAGCGTGTGTGTGTGTGTGTGTGTGTGTGTGTGTGTGTGTGTGTGTGTGCATGCGCGCATGCGCGCGCGCGCGCGCGCGGTCCTGTGTGTGAGCCTGCAGAGGCAAGGAGTCAACATTGGGTGTCTGCCTCTATTGCTCTCCTCCTGTTTTTTTTTTTTTTAAAGACAGGATATCTCAGAAAACCTGGTACTCAGTAATTCAGCTAGATAGAATGGCTAGCGAGCAAGCCCTGCGGATGTGAGGTTACAGGCATACGCTGCCATGCCCAGCTTGTATGTGGGAGATTGGAACTCAGTTCTTCATGCGTAGGCAGCAAAGTCTTTTTTCCTGCTGGGCCCTCTTCCCAGCCCCAAGGCAGGTCTGGGGAGATGGCGCAGTGTGTGTCTTGCCTTGCAAACATGAGGACCTGAGATTAAAACTCCAGAACCCACACAGAAAGCCAGATGCAAACTTGTAGCTGTAACTCCAGTACCCCTGTGGGGAGATGGGGCGGGGGGAGCAGACAGCGAACTCTGTGGATGTGTGCGACTTCTAGTGCGGCACACACAGTGGGAAAACAGAGAACCCCGTCTCAAAGTGGAGGAAGGCTGCAGCTGACACCTGAGGCTGTCCCCTGACTTCGTATGCATGCCATGGGATGGGGACATTGGAATGCACACATAGAAAGTGTGTGAGTATTATTACACAGGTGTTTCAGGGCAGGGGTATTTTCTCATAGCAACGATGTGAAACTTGGATGTTAATTTCCTTATTCAGGGCCTTGGCATCAAGTAAATCAGAGTGGACCAATAACGTGATGAAATAAATGATGTAGACATCCATAGTAGTTTAAAATAATTGTAGACGTCCATAGTAGTTTAAAATGACAAATTTTGCGCCAAGCCCAGCAAAATCAACATGTGTGTAGTGTACATCTGGGGACTGCCTCCTCAGAGGTCTTGGTGGTGAGGGAAAAAATGCTATCGTCCCAGGAACAGAATCTAGTGTTTAATAAATACTTGTACTTTTACAAATTTAGACAGGAAAGATCTGGAGAGCCTGAGCTACTTAGACTGCCTCAGGAGGTCTTGAGGAACGTCTTCCTCACAGTTCACTTCCTGGGGTAAGCCTTGGGGTGGGGACCTATCTGTGACTGCTGTTGCTGGAGGTGGTGAGAGGGAGGGGGTTTCTGGAAAGCATGTGTGTGTGTGTGGGTGGTGCACACGTATGTGTATCTGTGTGCGTGGAGGTCAGAGGTCAATGTTAGGTGTCTTCTTCAGTTGCTTCATCTTACTTTTCAAATATTGAAAAATTTTATGGTGTGTGCCAGAGAACTTGTCACAGACCAACAGAGCAGACTGGAGGCCGAGAGCCCAGCAAGTGTGTGTGCTTGTACTTGATGGGAGAGAAAACCAATGCCAGGTAGGTTGCTCCAAGAGCTGGCTGCTGACAGACCCAGAATTAGGGCTTAGGCTAAATTCTTTCCTCTGATCCAATGAGATGCTTCAGCAGGTGAAGGCATTTGCAGTCATGCCGTCAACCTGAGTTCGATCCCCCGGACCCACATGGTGGAAGGCAAGAACCAACCCTCTTGCAAGTTTTACACCTGAAACCTTTACACCTGAACTGTGGTGCATGCAACTGCACACATACAAAGTAAATAAATAAAATGTAAAGAAAACAAACAAACAAACAAAACTACTGTTTTTTAGCAGTGCAGGGTGGCTGACTCTTACCTCTAATCCCAGTACCAGGAGGCTAAGAAAGGGGAATTACAGCCAATTTGAGGACAGCCTGTGCTAAACAGCGGAACATCTCAGCAAACCAAAAGAACTGTTTCTAGTTAAAGAGTTGGGTGTGTTCTTCACACCGAGTTCTAGAGGCAGAGCTCCTGAGCTAGAACATCATGGAGACCAATTTAAGCAATAATGTTTTTCTCCAGTGGTAATTTATTTGATAATTGCCTTAGAATGTCTAGAGCACTCTGCCCCATAATCCGAGTCACTGTTTAATCTGAACCTTTGAATTGTGGCAGTTTTGAGCAGTTACTCTAAGACTTGTCAGTGTGTGTGCCTGGCTCTGTACCAACAGGACCTACCTGCCAAAAACACTTGCTGCAATAGTTTGATCCAAACAATACTTCCGTTACTGAGCAACATGCCACTATCATCAAGGCTCCTAATTGACAGTGTGTTCTGAGTCAGAATGCAGACTGGGTTCCAGACAAGACACAGCAGCACACTCCAAGTGCCTGGCACCCACCCTCAGGACCCTTCCTGACTGCCCAGGCTGGAGGTGCTGCTCTCTCCCGAGGAAGGGTTTTCAGAGAGAAAAACACACTTGGCCACTGTTTCTCCTGGCTCCCTGGGAACTCTGTTCTGTTTGGACATCTATCTGCTGCAGAGGCAAAGAAGGGCAGGAAGAATTCCCGTGTCTGTTTCACCAGTAGTCCAGCTACTTGACATAATTTCTTTGAAAGCTTCCTAGCTGGTACAGTGAGGGACAGTAACTGCACCAGGCCTTACAACCCTTGGAGTGAGGCAGGTAGATGCTCACATTGCAGCAAATGCAGCAGAAGCTCGGACTGCTGGCCTGGGCAGGCCGTGAAAGCAATAAGGCTCGCGGCCAGGTTGGAGCAGGTCTTCTGGCCTATTTCCCACTCGCCATTTGCCCACACTCCCAAGCTGTGCCAACTCGGTCACCTCTACAAAAACATATTTGAAAGCCCTTTCTTAACAGCACTTAACAATGAGTGTGTCCCTCTCGGTTCCCGTCTTCACTGAGCTGATAGGATCCGAGGCGAAGAGGAGAGATCAGGGGCCAGTGCCTTTACAATACAAGGCTTCTGCGGAGCCGGGAGGCACCCTAGTCTGTCGTGTCTGCAGAGCTGGGAAGATGGCTTCGTCTGCGACAAGTCTTGTACTATAGATACCCCGTGAGCTTATGACCTCTGCCTTGGTCAAGCATCCACAGGCCGCTTGACAGGCAGGAGCCATGTGTGGTCAGCACATGGATGGGATGGGAAGGATGAGGATAACTGGCCTAGAATGGAAAACAGGGGCCGCTTGCCAGGACTGTTGCTGATCTCTCCATACCCCTGTGGTGGCGGCCTTAGTCCTCACAAGAGCAGACTGGAGTTCGGGGACATTGCCAGTCTCTCAAGGCCTCCAGTAAGACAGGAGGGAAGAAAACTTTAGATGCAACCTTGATCTGTCTCACTGTAAAATGGTCTAGCGTTCTTTCTGCTGTCCCATGTGTTTTTTTTTTTTGGTTTTTTTTGAGACAGGCTTTCTCTGTGTAGCTTTGCGCCTTTCCTGGAGCTCACTTGGTAGCCCAGGCTGGCCTCGAATTCATCACAGAGATCCGCCTGCCTCTGCCTCCCGAGTGCTGGGATTGTGCGCCACCACCGCCCGGCCCATGTGTTTTAATATAGGAAGGCACACGATTGTGCAGCTGGGTAACCTAGAACAGAAAGTTGGCCTCCAGTGCAAGAGAGCTCTAAGAGGATCACCAGGAAGGCTTTGTGTGGAGCTTCCTGTAACGCTGAGGTCTGAGTAGTTCTGCAGTGACTGACCCTGTAGGTTGAACGCTACCCAGTACTGCTGTGTGCGAGGGCAGCGGGAGCTTCTGGTTGAGGTAGAGGGAGAGGAGCTGAGGCTGCCCATGGAGGAGGGGCAGTTCACGTGGCTTGGAGCTGTCAGGAGTCTGATGTCACTAGTTTCCTGTAGGCCTATTTATGGTGTCTTTTAGGAATGCTGATGGTGTGACCGAACGCTCTTCTCATTTTGTTTGCACCTGTGTCTTTCTAATGAGTAGTGGCTCCTTTCTATTTTTAACCTCTCCGCTATCATCTGATAGGTCTTAGATCTTCTCTTGCACTCCTGTTTCAGGCAGGCCTTCCGTAGACTTGAATGAATCAGGAAGCAAAGAATGTTACTTGGAATGACCCAGAGAGGGCATGTCCCTTTTGTGTGCCCCCTCCTCCACTTTTTCTTTTTTCTTGCTGAGGCTAATGTAGGATGTGGTCAATGGATGGATGAGTAGGGCAGTGAGAGAGCTTACAGGTTCTGTCTTTGAATACTCTATGCTTGGGGTCAGGGCCAGGGCCTCGTGTATGTGAGGCAAACATGTCTCAGTCACACCCCACCCTTCAAATCAGGGTGCTCATAACCTTGATAATATCTATGCTAAATAAATATATTGACAATTTCATTTCCTTTTTCTTTTTTTCTTGACACCTGGCCATTAGGAAGAAAAGCAAGAGCCCAGCCGCCAAGATGGATTTTTATTCCGCTTCGCTACTGTATTTGGAGCGATCATAATTTGGTGATATCTGAACCCCCAAAGGAAAAAAAAAATCTGCTTTTAGCAGGATTTGTTACAATTTGATCAGTGACTTTACTGTGATCATGCATTCAAGCAGATGGCCATTATGTCTTCCGTGAGGATAGGATTCAGTGTGAAACGTACACCTGGGTTTAGTAATGTTTGGAAATAAAGATGCAGGTTCCTTCTGCTGTGACATGTTCCAGTTACCCCTGGCATATCTGGGCCGTTGCACCATTGACTGTTCCTTCTCCTGGTTACCCATCTTTGGAGAGTCTGTCTTCCTTCGGCCTCGTCTCTGATTGGCCATCCTCCTCACTGGAGGAATAAAAATGCAGAACTGTGACTAGAGCTATCGCATCTCTGTCGGAATGTATTTTTCTTAAAAGTAGTAGTATTGGAGTACAAGGTTCTATAAAACTATTGAGTTTTTAATGCTAGTTAGGATACTTAAGTACATTTAAAAGTCATATTTTTCCGAAGTATGTCATGGTCTGCCTTCCACCCCACTCCCTTCCTTTATAGTTGTTTTGATGAGTGGATGGGCCTGAGGACATTGGGCCCCCAGGTAGCAAGAGTCCTCCAAGACGCACACCTCAGGCAAGCTGTTTGGCTGTTATCTGTTGGCCACCGCTAGCAGTTCTTGGCACTTGCTGGATTTGGTTGAACTGAGGGAAGAGAAAAGTTGACCTCTATGCAGTTACCTTGGAAGTTGGTTTTATTTACTTTTATCTGCTAGATATTTTCTGCTCACGTATAAAGGCACAGCAGTGACTAATTCACACCCATCGTGTGTCTTCTGTGACTTAGAGTGTTGCTCAGTACCATCTGGACCTGGGTCCACTGTCCCAGGAACTGCTAGAGCTTTACAAATGCCGGGGCCTATCATGAATTAGCTCACATTTCTGCTGCCAAAATTCTTTTTCTTTCTTCAAATACTAGTGACAAAATGATGACTTTTATAATTATTCAAAAAGTATCTTTAATATTAAATTGGTTAAAAAAATCTGAAATGGGCAACTTCCCTCTATACAGCTTTCAGTTAGAAAGTAATTCTTATTTCCCTTCTTTTCAAATAAAGTCCTAACATAGAAACGTGATTCATTTTCTTTCCTTCCCCTTCCCTTCCGACAGGATCTTATGTAGCTCAGGCTAGCCCGGAGCTTACGTGTAGCCATGGCTTCAAGCACACATCAGTCCTTCCTCGGCCTGTGGAGATACCACTCAGCTGAGTTAGATTGGCCTACCTACCTACCTACCTACCTACCCACCCACCCACCCACCTTCCTTCTTTTCAGACACTTTCCAAGTGTTCTATTAATTATTAATTTTCTGAGTTTTCCACTAAGGCGAACACAGTTTCTTGTAGTTGGTGACTCATAGTCACATACTGTTTCTATTCATAGCATAGGTAGCATTGCACAGCTCTCACATTGTAGTTTTGTATGGAAGAAAACAAATCCAATAGAAGAGGCTGTAAGGATGACCAAGGTCTGGTCAAAAAAGGGTTCAGTGTCTAAAGCCACAGGGGCATTGTGGGAAATTCATCACTACCACAGCCAGAAAGAGCAATTTATGGCTTTGTTCTTTTTCTTTTCTCTTAAAAGTGTGTGTGTGTGTGTGTGTGTGTGTGTGTGTCTGTGTCTGTCTGTCTGTGTGTCTGTGTGCATGCATGTGTGTCTGTGTGCATCTGTGTTTATTTCTCTCTGTGTGTGCCTGTATGTTTATTTCTTTGTGTCTGTGCATGTGCATCTGTGTGCAAATGTTTATTTCTCTCTGTGTTTATGCATGTGTGTTTCATGTGTATGTGTCTGTGTGTTTGCATGTGTCTGTGTGTTTGCACATGTGTGTTTCTTCTCTGTAAGCTCCCAGCCTGGCTTCATGCTTTCCCTCATGTAGGCTTCCACTCCTGAATCTTGGCTAACCTCCTTACCTATCGGCCTCAAGGGCACTGAGCAGTGGCATCACCGTCTGCCTCCTTCCTGTCATAACTGGGTACCTGCTCTTTCTTGAAATTATCATGATGAGCTCTTCTCCACTTAGCTCCATACAGTCACAGATAACTGCTAAAAAACTAAGAATAAAGACCTACTAAGAAGGTGCCGCCAGAATTAAGGGATATTCCTAATAGTGAAGTAAACAGAATGTTTTCTTAAAGCCAAAGGAACTTCATAGCTCAAACCAAGTTATATGGAAATATCCTAAGACTGAACTGTTAGAATTTTGAACTGACTGGTTTTCCCTGTGATCATCTTGATTCTCTTCTGAAACCCCAGTATTGGGATATAAAAACATGAACTCTTAGGGTGAATTCAGTTAATATTATAATGGATAGAATAAATAGAATAAATAAATCACTGAAAAAAAAAACCAGAAAATTATAATTCAAAATTAGCCAGGTAAATGGTGATTTGCTGGTGGGAAGAAAGTGGAATTTTTTTCTTGTCCATTTGTGATAAAAGATTCTTTCGGTAGATGACTGTGATTTACACTGGTTGCATTTAAAGAGGCTGTGCTCTCTGCACCCGCCAAGCTCTGTGCCACGCATAGCCTGAAGCCTAGGCTGCTTGACACTTGGCGGAGGTGACTGCTCTAGACAGAAAGATGTTGAAGTTTCTGCATGTGGTGCTGCGGGGAGGGGACAGGGGTTAGCCATGGCAGCAAGACCCGATTAAGCACACATGACTCAGCTCCCCGGTCTACGGGATTCCTGAACACCTGGTAGCAAAGAGGTTTAACCTAGTTTCCTAGATGAGGAGTAGAAGGGAGGAAGGGCCAGAACAAGCCCCGGGTGAGCTGGGTGCTGGTGACCTTTGGCATACTTGGTCAGGGATGCCATACTTTATCCTTCCATGTCAGGCCACGGTTTTCTTTGTTCCTAGTGATGAAGATTCACACAGTCTAGCTTAAGCAAAGAGGACCAGGGACTTTTGTTGCTTGTCTGTTTTTGTTTTCTTACTCAACCAAACTGAAGTGAGTTTTAGGACTTGAAATGGCGGTATGCAGGTCTCTCCTTTCTCTCCTGCTTTTGTCTCTGTCTCCCAATGTTGGCCTTGTTTCTTACTGAAGATGGGTTTCTTCTCATGGGAAGGGAACACATGGTCAAGACCGGTCTGTAGACATGGTTCTTTATACTTGTGGTCCAAGAGAAACCAATATTCTTTCCCCAAACTGAAATTTTAAAAAATCTGAGGGAAGAATTGTCATTGGCCTGGCCTGTGTACTGACAGATTTGGCTTGTGTTACATGCCAGGGGTGGGACATGGACATTGCCCTGATGGAATTGTTATGAGCAGGTTGGTACCGAGTTTTTCTTCTCCTTTTAGTCCACATGGCCCTGGTTCAGACACCTAAGTACCATCCTCCCTCTGGTCCATTCAGAAAGCTTCAAAGCCTTTTGTTGGCTTACAGAGTTGACACCCAGCTTGAGTCCTCACTTAACTACTCTTGCAGACAACCTAGGTTTAGTTCCTAGCACCCACATGGTGGCTTAGAACTGTCTAGTCCAGGGGATCCTGTGGTGCCCTCTTCTGTTGGTACTGTGGTGCCTTGGCAGGCACCATGCACACATTTACACACATGCAGACAAAGCCCTGACACACATAGAGATAAACCTTAAAAAATAGTTATCTTTAAAGCTGAAGAAGAGGAAACCAAAAGGACCCCGATAACCTGCCCGCGTTACAGAACCATGAAGGTGGGGTGCTAACATTCAAACCTTCACCTGTCCACTTGTGGACAGCTCTTACTGGTGTAGTGCCTGGAATCCAGCAATTGAGGGGATGGGCGGGAGAACTGCAGGGGTTCTTAGGCCAGCCTGGACTGCATGCATAGTAAGACTGTCTCAGACAAAAACAAAAACCACACAAATAAAAACAAACCATACACAAGAAACAGACCTAACCCTACTCTACCTGCAGCAGGGACGTTCCCTTTCACTGTTTTCCCTTACAGAGATCATATTCTAAAGTATTTTATTGGTGGCTTGGGGAGATGGATCAGGGAGTAAAATACCTTCTGTGAAAGTATGAGGACCCGAGTTCGGATCCCCAGAACCTGTGTAGAGCAAGCTGTAGAAGCTCTCGTCTTTAATCCCAGCACTCCTGCAGTGAGGTGAGAGGCGGATGCAGGTGGCTTCCCAGAAGCTCCAAGGATAGCTAGAACCCTGTCTCAAACAAGATCAAAGGCCAGGACTCAAGGGTGTGGGTACATACAGGGATCAGAGAAAGTTTTTCCTGTTAGATGAACAACATCTAATAAATACTGGCCATCAGAGCTTTAGATCGGATAAAAACCTAAGGCTTGTAACATCCTTTTGCCTAATAGTGTCAGATTTAGAATATACGAATTTGATAGCAGGCTACTGACAACAGGATTCTGGGACTGGCCATACTTCTGTTGCCTGTTTCTACCCAGTGTTTCTGCTCTCAGCTTTTCTTTGCCCAAGAGGGTCACACTGCCAGGCTCTCCTGTAGATACAGTTCCCTCATCCCTCTTTGGTCCCTGGCCAGGCTTACTGCCATGACTATGATGCATGACCGTGTCTCAAATCTGAATCAAATACATGATACCTTTCTCTTTTTAAAATATAACATAGTTCTTTATTGGTTCTTTGAGAATTTCACATCATGCACCCTAATTCCGCTCACCTCCCAATGCCTCCATATCTGCCCCAATCTCTGTAGCATCCCTCCTCAAAAGAACCCCCCCAAATTAATTAAAAACAAAGCAAACAAAAAAACCACATCACCCCTGTCTTTCCCGCCTCTTCAACACCTCTTCATTTGTCTTAGTGGCATTGGGAACTGTGGTATGTCACACAGTACACTCCTTTGTCCAGTCAGCCCCACCCGCAAATGTTCATTGCAGTGAGTCTGTGGTCTGGTTCAAGGCCTCTAGCACACCGTCATCACTGGACACTCACCAAAACTCCTCTTGGATATCCTGCTGTTGCCCTGAGTCATGGAGGTCCTGTGGCTAGCATTCTGCAGGACCAGTCCTTGCATGCATTCCAGCAGGTTATAGATGGGGTAGATATTAGGGTGGGCCAACCCAAGGCCCAGGATGTGGGCCTGGATGGTAGCTGAACTAATCATAGTCAGTACAGGCTGCTGGGACCACCTCCCTCAGGCAAGGGGCAGATCCAGCTCTCCCACACCCATGGTGAGGGGTGGGGCCATTTCTCAGAGTGTGTGTGTGTGTGTGTGTGTGTGGCGGGGGTGGGGGGGGTGGGGTACAGCTCTCCTGCTACAATGTTGAGCAAGGGGCAGGGCCAGCTCAAAATGGCCCTCGGATTTTGACATGCATGGTTCCTATGGCCCTCTGTGGTTGCACAGTCTATGGACATCGACACAGACCCCAGCTGCAGCATGACTATGGACCCAGACATGGCCCTCGGCAGCAGCTTAGACCTGGACATCCCATGACCTAGGTAGCAGTGCAGACCACTCAGATCAGTATGGCTATAGAGGCAGCATGGCCCTTGGACACCACATGGTCTCAGGTGGCTGACCAGACTCCTGGGCATCCACACATCCCTCAGTGGTAGCAGGAGCTATGGACATCAATTCAGACCTTGACTGCTGTAGGGCTATGGACCCAGACATAACCCTGGTGGCAGCACAGGCCACTCAGATCAGCATAGCCCCACCAGTGGCACAGCCTTCGGACACCAACATGGCCACAGATTGTGGCCTAGATCCCAAGCATCTGTGTGGCCTTTGATGGCAACATGGGCCTCAGACATCAATATAGACCCCAACTGCAGTAGGACTATAGACCCAGACATGGTCCTGGGTGGCAGCACAGGCCAGTCAGATCTGTATGGCCCCTAAGCATGACACCCAGATACCAACATGGCCCTAGGTGGTAGCACAGACCCTGGGTATTTGCATGACCCAGGTGACAACAGGAGCCATGGATATCAATGCAGTCCCTGGCTGCAGCAGGGCCATAGAACCAGACATGGCCCTAGGCCTCAGCCTGGGCCCAGACATTACCGTGGCCTCTGGTGGTAACACAGGCCACCCAGATCAGCATGGGCCCAGTGGCAGCATGGCTCCCAGACATTAACATTGACTCGGGTAGCTGACCAGACCCTGGACATCTGCATGGCTTTCAGTGGTTACTGAGGTCATGGTCACCAACACAGACCCTGGCTGCTCTAGGGTCATGGACCTAGATGTGGCCCTTGGCAGCAGCTCAGACCCAGATGTTATCATGGCTCTGGGTGGCAGCATAGACCACTCAGATCAGCCTGTTCCCCATCGCCTTTGCCTTGTCAGCTCTGCCTCTTTCTACAGCACATGAACCATTCTGTTGCTCTTTCTCATTTCTCCACCATACATTTGCTCGCCCTAACGGTGCTGGGCGGGCCTGTGGATGTCTTCAGCCAGCCTGGGGCATCTTTCATCTGCCTGGACCAAGTGGCACCAGGCAGGCCTGTGGATCGAATACATGATACCTTTCATTACCTTTTGTCCAGAAATTTTCAAGTTTGGCCTCGTTTTACCACGATATCTTAATGAAAGTAAATTTGTACTGAAAATTATAACCATAAATCGAGAAAGCCCTGTACCTTGATAAAACAGGGCTGTAGTCAGGTGGTTAATCCCAACCACATAATTTCATATGTATCCTGAGATAATGTTGGAAAAATACCCTGTAAGACTTTTGGGTAAAAATCTCAAGTAGATGGCTATTGGTTTCTACTTGCCAGCCCCAGCCTGGAGTTCAGTGTCCCTGCATGGCAGCTCTGTGGAGGCCCTCACCCCGTCTGTGTTTGCCATTTTCTATTCATTACGTTAGCGGTCGGGCAGCTCTTACCAGACAAGACTAGGGTGACCATGACCATTAGTTCCTGATGATGGGATAAGATTACTGGAATAACTTTATGATATTGGATACAGGATTTAACATTGTTTAGGCTGGTCTTGAACTCTTACTCTTGTCAATGAGGATGATCTTGAACAAGTGACTGCTTGTCTCCACTTCCAGAGGGCCAACCCCATACCTCTTAACATGTGGTGCATCTTGCATGCTCAGCAACCATGCTATCAACCAAGTTTCATCCTTGGCCTCTGCACTATCCATTTTTTGATGACCACCTTGTAAATGCCACACTATGTGGAGTGAGACCTCTTAGGACCTACGGAAATTGGGGGATGGGTACTATAACGTTCCCTATAAATGAATGCAGGCTTATTGAACATTATACTGTAGAAGTGATGAACAGAGGTCAGTTCCAAGCAATGATGGTCAGAAAGACTTTTTGAAGACCCTCTGTAGCAGACATGTCATCTCGGGCTAGTCAGTGTCAGAGAGAAAGTGCAGATTCTGGAGCCATGAAAACCAGTGCTGGAAATAAGCTCTGATCCTGAGCTGATTGAAGTCCCTGTGCCTTTTCTTTCTTTTTTTTTTTTTTTTTCTTCAGTGATCTACTACAGTATTAAATAGTCCCTGACTCAGTTGTTCTCTGACATTCAGAAGGTGATTTTAGCAACTTCTCCACCTCCACCCCAAAAGAAGGGCTTGTTTTACTCTGCTGAGTCAGGGTTTAAATTTGCCAAGATCTCAGGGCAGTGCATATATTTACAGTTATGAGAAATCTGCTTCTTCCATTTGAATCAAGTTACAAATGACTCTTTGTTATTTTAAAAATGTTTATTTTGTGCATATGTATGTGTTCCTGAGTGTGTGTGTGGGTACCATGTGAGTGCAGTGCCAGCAGAGGTCAGAAGAGGGCACTGGATCCCCTGGAGCTGTAATTACAGGTGGTTGAGCGGCTCTGTGTGTGTGTGTGTGCGCGCCGCACACTGGAAACTTATTCTGGATTTTTATAAGAGCAGTGTGTGCTTTTAAATGCTGAGTCATCTTTCCAATTCCCTGATTCTTTTTAAAACAATATATAGATTCTGCCAAATTCTAATAAAAGCAATAATAATACAAGATAATTCCTTTCTCGGACATACTGTGAGCTCCCAGAACATGATCCTGGAGCCTCTGGTGGAGCTCTGCGCAGGGTTTTTAATGCTTTAGCCCAATGGCCTCATTTTGCAAATGGTCCAAAAGCGAGCACATGTGTGCACACACAGCCTGTGACCCCACTTTGAGAGCAATATGAAAACAATTCTTAGAAACTTAGGAGATGCTTAAAATACTTTGCTCTTCAATGACCAAAGAGCTTTTCTCACAGGACTTGGCACTTGCGGTTACAAATAGAGATGTGCGTTCCTGCCTGGTGCTGTTCCCAAAAGGTTCCCTGCAGGGAGCTGCTTATAGTCTTAAAAAGGTCTATTGTAACCTTTTAGCCTCGTAAACACCACACTTTAAAGGATGTGCTAGAGAGCATCTCACAGACGGCCTGCGTGTTCACTGTTTTTCCTTAGGAGGGGACTTTCTTGGCATTCTAAAGACAGCTAGCTGGATTCTTCCTCCTAATTCTCTAGTCACTGCTTGTAGAGTTGATCACGTGACTAAATGAGATGGGTACATGGTATCTGTTTACTTCTGTACTTGGCCACATATGTTCCTTAACAAATTCATAAATTATGCGAAGAAACTCAGAATGGCTGGAATTGATCTTGGTGTTGTATGTATTAACCATGTGGGAGTGCATATATGTTTGTGTTCTTGCATGTGGTACAGCTCCCTTGGAGGCCAGAGGGCATCTTGGTGAGTTTGTTCTCTTTTTCCACCATGAGGGTCCCAGGGGTTGGGCTTAGGTCATCAACCTTGTCCTTTTTCCTCTCATAATGATGAGGATAAAGTGGTAGTATCCTCACCACCACCATTTGATTTCTTGGGCACAGTGGCATGCATCATCATCCCATCACTGGGGAGGCAGAGAAGAGGATCCCTGGAGCCTGCTGGCTGGCCAGTCTGTCCTAATAGGTGAGCTTCAGGCCAGGGTGAGGTTCTGTCTCAAAGGAGGTGGACAGTGTTCCTGAGGATGATACTGGAGGTCATCCTCTGGCCTCCATGTGGATGCAACATACATTCAAAGCATTTTAAGTATTTGGGGCTGGAAAGATGGCTCAGTGGTTAAGAGAACTTGTTGCTCTTGCACAGGACCTCGGTTTGTACTCCTAGCACCCACCTGATGATTCACAACCATTTGTAATTCCAGTTTAGGGGATCTGACTCCCTCTTCCTACCTCCAAGGGTACCAGCCATGCATGTGGTACACTTACATGCAGGCAAAAAAACCTCATAGGCATTAAATCTAAAATTTGTATTAAAAATAAAATGAAGAAAAAAGATTTATCATAGAGATCCGTACTAGTGTATTTCATGTTGAAATGCCCATAAATTTGTCAAAGGTGGTTTTTTTATACTTTTTTTTAAAGCAGTTGTGTACTTGTGTGTGTGTCCATGTGTGCATGTACACGTGTGTGGGAGTCAGAGGACAACTTGGGGAAGTTGGTTTTCAGTTTCTTCCATGTGGGTCCCACAGATCAAATTCAGGTTATCAGCCTTGGAGATACCTGCTGAAACATTTTGCCGGTTCTGGTTTGCTTTCTGCAGCCTTGCGGGGGCGGGCGCTGTATTTTCTGTACACAATACATTTGTAATAAGAAACCATATAGCTACATAAAAAATATCTGTTCTGGGGCTGGAGAGATGGCTCAGTGGTTAAGAGCACTGGCTGTTCTTCCAAAGGTCCTGAGTTCAATTCCCAGCAACCACATGGTGGCTCGCAACCATCTGTAATGAGTGAGATCTGATGCCTTCTTCTAGCCTGCAGGCAAAACATGCAGGCAGAATACTGTATACATAATAAATAAATAAATCTTAAAAAAAAAATCTGTTCTGCCGGTGACATGTGACCCAGTTTCCTTCCAGTGGATCAGTAAGTAGATGGGTGTTATCACACACCCTTCATCTGTGGAGTTGATCCTCTTTCCATTGTTATCTGAGTTCTGAGGATGGAACTAATGTTGCTAGGTTTGCCCTGCACCCCCCCCCCCCCCCCCCCCCCCAGCTCCTGGTGACCCTCCTACTTTAACCTCTGGAGCCCTAGGACTGACCATGCTTGGCTGTTACTTAAAAAGAAAGTGGTTTGGGACTTCTTTGCTTTTTAAGTTCTATGAGTCTCTCTCAGGTTTTAAAAAACCTTCCCAGGGCTGGAGAGATGGTTCCGTGGTTAAGAGCACTGGCTACTCTTCCAGAGGACCCAGGTTCAACCAGAACCCACATGGGAGCTCACAACTGTCTGTAACTCCAGTTCCAGGAGATCTGCCACCATCACACAGACATACATTTAGGCAAAATACCAGTGCACATAAAATACAAATAAATAACAAAACAAAAGCCTGGTGGTGGTGATGGTGAATGCCTTTAATCCCAGAACTCGAGAGGAAGAGGCAGGCGGATCTCCGAGTTCAAGGCCAGCCTGGTCTACAGAGGGAGTTCCACGACAGCCAGGGCTGTTACACAGAGAAACACTGTCTCAAAAAACCAATAAATGAATGAACGAATAAAATAATAAAAAAAAAAAGCCTTCCCCTTCTCACCCATTAAAGTCTCCTGTAGCTCTAAGAACTCTGCCTATAGAAACTTAACATTTGCTGGGTAGATACCATCTCCTTTCTCTGTCTCTGTCTCTGTCTCTGTCTCTGTCTCTGTCTCTGTCTCTCTCTCTCTCTCTCTCTCTCTCTCTCTCTCACACACACACACACACACACACACACACCCACACACACACACCCTGTGATTCACGAATGCTATGGGAAATTAAGTAGTGCTGGAGTGAGTCTGCCACTCGGTTGTCAGGCCTCAGACTCAGGCACTTACTGTCTCAGTCTGTTTCCTTGGAGTCAAAGTCTGCAGGCTCTTCACTCAAGCGGCAAAGGAAACCTTTGCAGCATTAAAATGCTGTGTAGATTGAACCCGCTGCTATTCCTTACGTGAGTCTGTGCTCTTTGATTTTACCTCTCACGACAAATCCTGTTTTTCTCGAAAGGCCTAGAGGTCCCTGTGAATCACCAGATAAGCTCCAGGGAGTTGGTCCCCCCAGCCAGTCGTGTGCGGTGTCCTGGGGTAGACAGGAGTAGAAGCTTCATTTTCCGAGTGAACTATAGTCTCTGTCTCCTCAGTCTTCCTTCCAATGGGACAGCGAGTCCAAGGGAGACCGTCAAAGCTCATATTCCGTCTCAGTACATGGACCTGGCACAGATCATGAGGACTGAACTTGTGGAGGGAAGAATATGGAAGCCACCATGGCAGGCTTCTGGCACGGTTGGAGAGAACGTTGGGAAAAATTGTTGGTTCATTCAGTTAGGTCAGTGTCTAATCGGCTTTAAACATGGTGGAGGCTTGAGCTTCTTGATTCATATAGTTTTCGTGGCTGGAAGTAAATGATTTCTGATCTTTTTTTCCTTTGTGGTAGGGTCTTACCGTGTAGAGCAGACTGGCCTGGAACTCACAGAGATCTGCTTGCCTCTGTCCCTGGAGTGCTGGCTTTAAAAGCATGTGTCACCATGCCCTGCTTATGTTTTGAGACCAGGGTTGGCTGCCTGTACCTGTGGTTCTCAACCTTCCTAATGCTGCGGCCCTTTAATACAGTTCCTCATGTTGTGGTGACAGTTATTTTTGTGCTACTTCATAACTGTGATTTTCTACTGTTATGAATCATAATGTAAATATCTGTGTATTCTGATAGTTTTAGGCAACCCCTGCAAAAAGTCCCCAAGGGGTCGCAACCCACAGGTTGAGAAACACTGATCTATACAATGAATTTGAGAATAAATAATGAAGCAGTGGCCTTTAAATTGAATGTCCTCAGTTCATTCGGAGGTCAGAATTTAAGAGTTTCTACAGGGTTTTAGAAACTTTGTTGCCTCTTTATACCTTCCTGTGATTTAAAACTTTAAACAAAAAGAGCTTGTTGATCTCCCAGAAGCCTCAGAGTGAGTGTGGCCCTCCACCACTAGAGGGCAGCTGGCCTTAGTCACATGATCTGAACCTGCAGCTTGCTGCACGGGGAAGCATCCTCCTCCGCTCCCCTAGTTCATGTATTCCTTCATAAGCGATCACTGCACATGTTCTTAAGATAAAACTTGAACAAACGTATTTAATAAATGACCTCTTAAAACAGCTAAATTAGCTGTATAAGAGGTTTAACAATGCAGTCACTGATTGTCACTTTCATGTTCTTTACTAAGTACCGAGTCCTGAGGGAAGCCTACATCCAGGGTTCGAGGATCATGCTCAGCCTCCGGGGTGTGCAGCTGCAGAACACCTCTCCCTATATCTTTATGTCTGGGGGAGTCTTCTAATTGCTTTCTTATGGGCATGTGGGGGATCTGTTTTAACTAAAGGCAGAGGTTCTCTTGGGACAGGTGGGGTTAAGTCCGTGTTTACGGTGTTTCGATGTCACTGGGTATACGAATGCCCACTTGTTTCTTGTCAGTAGAGAGATGTGGTTTCTCAAGAGCTTGCACCTTCCCCCTTTCTCACGAAGTCTTAGGTGTACATTAAGGGGCAGGGATCTAATGTTTGTCCACATTTCAGATGTTTTTAAAAGTAATTTATTTATTTTTATTTTAATTGCATTGGTGTTTTGCCTGCATGGATGTATGTGTGAGAGTGTCAGATCTTGGAGTTACAGACAGTTGTGAGCTGTCATGTGGGTGCTGAGAATTGAACTTGGGTCCTCTGGAAGAGCAGTCAGGCTCTTAACCACTGAGCCATCTCTCCAGCCCCAACACATTTCAGATTTTTCAAGTATAAAGTCTTAGATGTGGAATTACAGTGTAAGAGAGTATAATTATCAAGGCACTTGCTGATCACTACCAAATTCATTCCCCAAAAGATGTAGGAAAGCATTTTTGGCCCAGATATATTTTTCCAGGATTACATTTCCTATTTCAACAGCTTTATTTTCTTGACATTTTATAATTACAAACATTTTCCTAGATAGTGGATCT
>CABHPQ010171050.1:3380-60600 GCA_902168405.1 Peromyscus aztecus
CAGTCACACTTAAATGCCACATTTGTTTTCCTGCAAAAACTGAAGACGTCACAAAGAACAAAGCAGCTATTCTAGAAACCCACGAAGAGTTCTTAATCAGAGTCCTACCTGGGTTTACATCTAGGTAAGTGTTGAGATGACATGCCAAAAAAAAAATTGTTTTTGTTTTTATTTTTGTTTTTGTTTTTGTTTTTTGAGACAGGGTTTCTCTGTGTAGCTTTGCGCCTCTTTCTGGAACTCACTTGGTAGCCCAGGCTGGCCTCGAATTCACAGAGATCTGCCTGGCTCTGCCTCCAGAGTGCTGGGATTAAAGGCGTGTGCCACCACCGCCCGGCAACATGACAAAAATTTTAAACAAGCTACTGATAGGATTTGTGTATTAATTTCTACTCCTGCGGTTGTGATGAAATGGAAGGAAGCACTTTCTAACTCCATTTCAGAGGATTCTGTTCCTTATGGTAGGGAAGGCCTGGTAGAGCAGCCTAGGTCACATCATGGCAGACCAGGAAGCAGAAAAGGAGATACTCTACCATCTAGCTCCCTTGAATTTCCTCAGAGCCCCCAGCCTATGAGATAACTCCACCCACATTCAGACTGCCCCTCCCCCAGACAGGGAATACTGTAAACCCCATCACAGACCCACCCCAAGGGGTGATGACTGCGTCTCCTATGTCCACTACAGTTGATAATGAATATTAATTTCATTTTAAGGGGAGGAAAAATCACGACTAAGGCATCAGAATAAAATAGGTGCTTGAAATGCTAGTTACACACAAAGCTAAACTTTCCTCTGTTCCCCTCCACAGTGGCAAAACTTCTGCCCTTAGTAATTAATTATGTATCATTAATGAAAGCAGAAGGGGAACTAAATTAATAACTATGTGTCATTCAGGAAAGTAGACGAGGGACTAGGGGAAATAATTGGGAGGGGGGATCAGCAGGAGTAGGAGAGGACAAGAGAGTGACAAGGGGGAAATGTGGTGGAATAAATTATATGCGGGAATGAAAATGTCGTAATGAAGCCCATTTTCTATAATTAACATATGCTAATAAACACATAAAAATAATTATATGTATTCAGAGAAATTGCCTATGTTGAGATTTCTTATCTATAAAATAATAGTTCATCATCTCTTTTCAATATGTCTGTGTTGTGAATGAAATAAAACCATTCAGAAAAAGTCCTTCTATCTCTTAAACAATGGTTCTGGGCCTGTAATGACGGTCATGTTAAGTAAAAGAGTAATATATGCATGAAACAGTCTCAAGTGTTTACAACTAATCTGTGAAGCCTGTGCTAAATGCCCTAGACTAAAGGGGGACAAGAAAAACATACTGCCTGGGTGCAAAATTGGGGTAATGTATTTGGTTACAGAGTGTAAAATTATCCCAGTAACCAAATACATTATATTTTAATTGTTTGTTCCAATAGCTGGGCATAGGGGCGCACACCTTTAATCCCAGCACTCGGGAGGCAGAGGCAGGCGGGTCTCTGTGAGTTCGAGGCCAGGCTAGTCTACAGAGTGAGTTCCAGGACAGTTGGAACTACATAATGAGACCCTGTCTTGAACCCCTCCAAAAGATGTTTGTTACATTTATTTATTCGTCTGCATAGAGAAGCTATACATGTGTCATGGCACATAAGTAGAGGCCAGAGGACAGCTTGTGGAAGTTAGTTCTCTCCTACCATGTGGACACCAAGATCAAACTCAGCTTTGACAGCAAGTGTCTTTCGTTCACTGAGTCACTTCCCTGGCCCTTAATTTTTTAAAAATCAGCAAACTACAGCCTATGTTGGGCTGTTAGGTTTTATGTAATATTAAAAATAATAACTATTGTTATTATGACTATTATTATTACATTCAGTGTGTGTGTTGTAAATAAAGTTTAATGGGAACTGCTGAGAAAGGAAACAACAAAGAGAGGACAGGAGATGCCAGGATCAAGTTTTACTCACTAGGTTCTTATGCTAGGGCTGTTGGCCAACAACTAACTTCCCGGTACGGGATTTCTGTACCACCCAGAGTGCCAGCATTCATTTTTGCAACCTGGAGACTTTCCAGGTAGAAAGACACCTGCCAAAGAATGGGGTCTCCTTGTAAGAGAAACGGAAGCCGCCTAGAAATGATTCTGAGAGAGGGTTAAGGTTGTCGCTTTATCAGTAGACTGTTGGGCTAGCTCTATCTCCAACACTGCACGAACCCAGCTGGCCCACATCTGTAATCCCTGCACTCAGGAGGTGCAGGCAGGGGGATAGAAAGTCATCCCTGGCTACACAGCAAGGTCAAGGTCACCCTGGGATACATGAAACCCTTCCTCAAAACAAAAAGTTCCTGGAACCAAGATGAGCTTGCTTACCTCTTTTAATCAAGGACCTGAGGGCTACAAAATACCTCCTTTAGGCTACATATGTGAAAAGTCAATGAGATAAATAGCGAAAATGTCCAAGGACCAGATAAAAATGAGCCATTTTTCAGTAATAGGAGGATCATTAATGTAATTTGAAGAGTGGAATCTGCAGTTGTACTGCAAAGAAACAAGTGATGGGCTCATTAATCAACCTGCCTCAGGACAGGGGCCAGTGCTAGATAAAGGCAGAATGGAGCATGGACCCAGAAAATGGAACTGAGCACTGCTTTTCTGTCCAAGCGCTAGGTATCTGTCCTACCACCTACAAGATACTGAATGTTCTAGACAGTCCAGAGCTTCAAAACTTACGTTGCCAAAAATTCATCCATTTCTTGAAACAGGTTTTGGATCAGCTTTGAGAAACTGTTCTTTTCCAAACAAAAGCTTTAACTGCACAATTAAATGAAAGGGAACTCATTTGCTTGGAAGAGAGTAATGAAAAAAAGTTATTTTAAATGAAAAAATGTGTACAAATTGGCAACAGCTTTAGAACGATTGCTCCCAGGTTTGATTAATGAGATACATGATCAGCTGAACAAACAAAGGGCAATCAGTTAGGACATCGTTTACCTAACCTTTTAATGAAAAGCATTTTTTGAAAATTACCTAAGAAAAACAGGAAGAATGGTTTTAAAATAAAAGTAAAGGAGCTGGAGAGATGCATCAGCAGGTAAGAACTCTTACTGGTCTTACAGAGAACCCACAAGCAAATTTACATACACCTAAAACACCAGATCCAGGGGATCTGATTGTTTCTTCTGACCTCCAACGGTACTACATGGACATGGTGCACAGACATGCATACAGACAAAACAATCAATAAATTAAAAAAAAAAGTTTTAACCAAACTTTCCATAAATGGTGAAAATTTGCCTCCTGAGACCACTCCGACCCTCCGAGACCACCCTCTGACCGCCGACCACTTTCAGCAGCCTGGTGTGTATTCCCTGGGCTCCCTACCTCTGTTTCTGTGAATCAAACTCCGGGCTTTGCACACAGCCGGCAAGCAATGAACTTCATCCCCAACCTGCTTGGAATCTGGAACAAATGTCTGTATTTCAATGGGTCTGGCTATGGATTTTTGCCGGAAGTGTCCCTTATGTCCTAGTTCTGGCTTTAGTGCTACAATCTTGGCTTCAGGAGTTTTCACACTGCCTTTTTTCTTCGGCAAAAGTGATTGCTCCAAGAGCTAGATGCATGACCATAACCATACCAATCAAAATCTATTCCTGGGGGCTGGGGTGATGGCTCAGTTAATAGAGTCCTTGCCACACTAGAAGAAGGACCTGAGTTCAGTTTCCAGAAGCCATATTTAAAAAGGCATGCATGAGCCAGTCATAGTGGCATATACATTTAATCCCAAAGGCAGGTGAATCTCGGGAAATTAGAGACCCACTAGATCTACACAGCAAGTTCCAGGCCTGCCAAGGTTACCTAGTGAGACTGTCTCAAAAATAAACAAAAGTCATGCGCGGTGAGGGCATGTCCCAAGGGCTGGAGAAGTAGGGGAAGGAAGGATTTCTGGGGTTCACTGGCCAGTCAACCTAGCCTAATCATTGAGTTCCGAGCTACTCAAAGACCCCATCTCAAAAACCCAAGTGGACAGTTCTTGAGGAATGACACTCAAGGTTGACCCCAGCTTGAACAGAGAGAGAGAGAGAGAGAGAGAGAGAGAGAGAGAGAGAGGCCTTTCCTGGGACTTACAACTACTGGACCTCCATACTTCTCCAGTAGAGAGGCTGTAAGGGTGTACTAACAAAGCTGGTGCCATCTGCAGCCCACTCTTGTGAAAAAGTGTAAGCAGTGAGCAGCAGAGACAAAAGGCAGACATTGTGCTTTGCACTGAGGAACACAGCTGAGGATCCTGAAATCCCAGTCATTCTAAGAGCTCTTCCGTGTAACTGGCTCTTCCAGTCCGTGAGTCCTAGCAGCCAGGCAGCAATGCCGTTTCTCACCGAGGCTATTCTTCATTGTTGTCTGCCACTGACAATGGGGGAGCAGCAATGTACACACTTTCTAGGGTTTGATTTCCCTCATTTAAAATTGTACACATGGCAGACACTGTCCACGTCACGGTACATCTCCCACTTCCTTTTCAATGGTTAATAGTCTTGTGTCTGGATGAATGTTTATGACCTCTTCCTAAAGCCGGGAACACAAAAGCTTTTAAAAGTGATAAACGGAAAACTCCTCAAGAAGTGCTACAGCCACATCGGGTGGATGATTGATATGCAAATGAGAGGTTTCCCCAACCACCCACACAATATTCATTATACCTATCTTACAGCATTTATTATCTCTGTCACCTACACAGAGGACCAAATATTATGCCTTACACCCTCCAGATTGTCCAGCACATTGAGCATAGTAACCTTGAACTCATCTACTCATTCAAAGGGTCTTTAAACCAGTTTGCTAATGAAACATTTCCGGTGTAACTGAGTAGAGATTATATTTGTGCTAGATGTTGAAGCCTGGAACCACAAGTACAATTAGTAGTGAGCTTAAATTTGTCTAAAGAGCCGATACTCAATATTCCCATCCCGCCATTTCTAAAACAAGGAGCAAAGTGTAATAGAAGGTCAGACTGGAGTGCTGTCATCAAATCTCAGTCGGTCCACTGACGAGTTATATAATCCCGGGTAATTCAGTGAGTTCCCGTGAGACGAACTAACACATGAGGGAGTGCAGAGTGACAGTAGGGTGTGATGGCCCACATCTGTCTGCAGTTACAGCACCCACGAGGCTAAGACAAGAGGATGACAAATTTGAGGACAGCTTACACTACAGAGCATGATCGTGTCTCAAAAGAGAGAGAGACAGACAGACAGACAGACAGACAGAGACAGAGAGACAGAGACAGAGAGACAAAGACAGAGAGACAGAGAGAGGAATAATTAATAGCACTTGCCTCACACATAACTTGAAGGTACTAGATAAGAAATTGCTCGGAAAGTTCCTTTGGCTGTGGCAGACCTATACAGGAAGATTAGCATCATCTTGATGTGCGGTAAATTCAGCTGTCAGGGCTATATTCTGTTTCTGCTTTACAATTTCCTCAGCTGCCAATGTGACTTTCAGAAACTGTTCTTTCTAAAGTTTCAGGAACACACATAAAAAGCTGGGTGCTGGCCAGGAAACATTTGGAAGCAAAACAGTCCTAAAAATAAGGAGAGGAGACATGCCTTTTTAAATGTTGCGTTTCTCTTTAAGAGCAAAATTGTACTGTGAGTAAAGATCAAACGGCATTCTTTCTGTGACCTTGTTCTGAAGTGAAGTTTATTGGAGCATGATGCATGTCAGATGTTGTTCAGAGTGGCATATGCCCTTCCCGGGGCATGTTGAACATGCACTGCACGTCTGGGATGGGGGTGGGTGAGCTCTAGCAGGTGTTTCAGAGTTAATGGGAAGAGGGGGTCCTACTTTCACTACATCCACGGCTCTCAAAATTGCCTTGGGTTGTGGACTGCAGGGTACAAACAGGGACAAAAGGAGCGCTATCCTAAATCCTTCAGGCGAATCCTCTGTGAAATAGAATTCAACATCCCATCCCTGTCTGGTTTTGAGGCCTTAGAAATTTGGGCTAATTATTCATAGAAAACCTACAAGAGGAATCTTGCAGCTTGGAATGAACTGCTATTTAGTAACTTCCAAGAACCAGTTCCTTCTTACCATTTCCATGGCTTCCGTCTGTGTCCACTACACCCTCCCTAGTGTGCAGCCTCCAGTCAGGGGCACATCACCCAGAAGCCATTGTTATGGACCCCCTTGCTGGCATCTCTCCCTTGCCCACCTGCATACCCCCAGGTACTTTTCCTGCATAACCCCAATCAAGTGGAAGAGCCAGAAAGATGGCTCAGCAGGTAAGAAGGAGCACTTGCTGCTCTTGCAGAGGACCTGAGTTTGGTTCCCGGCACCCATGTCAGGTGGCCCACAACCACGTGTAACTCCAGATCCTGGAGATCCAACACCCTCTCCTGGCCTCCACCAGCACTGCACTCACGTGCACAGACACACACACACACACACTTATGCAGGCAAAACGCATAAAAATAAGTTTTTCTAAGGAAGAGAGAGAGAGAGAGACTGGCTAGACTGAATTAGCTGACTCAAGGACTCACTGCTGTCTCCCCACACACTCCTATCTGCTCCACTATCACCAGGAAAAGGACCACTTCCATTATGTCAGCCCCAACTCCAAGCCCATTGTACTGATACAACAAATATCTGGAAATTTTGAGGAGAAGCCTATCTATTCAATAATTTTTTATAATAGCCTTGGGAAACTCAGCTAATTGCTAAGAAACTTTCCTTGCAAAGGTCAAAGACACATGTATTTCCATACAACCTAAAAGTATATCGATGTCATGTCATCTACATTCTATAAAATGAGTTGGTTATCCATTTCAGGAAAAAAAAGTGATAATTATAACAATTGGTGGCTAATTGGATATATAATCAGTTAGATCTAAACAGGAATTGAAAGAGACAAAGAATAGAAGGACCTTGAAAGCAAAAATCTTACCCAGCTGCATAGTCACACCTGAAAACCAGAGTGTGCCAAAGGGATGCTGCTGCTGCTGCTGCTGCTGCTCACCGTCTCCAAGCCTCTTACCCCAGCTACCTTTCTATTGCTGTGAAGAGACACCATGATCAAGGCAACTTAGAGAAGAGTTTTCTGGGGCTCACAGCTGCAGAGGGTTAGCTGAGTCTATGACCATCATGGCTGGGAGCATGGCAGCAAGCAGACCAGCATGGTGCTGGAGCAGTAGCTGAGACTTTACATTCTCACCCAAAAGTGGGAGGCAGAGAAAGATAACTAGGAATGGCATAGGTTTCAGAAACCTCAAAGCCAGCCCCTCCAACAAGGCCTCACCTCCTCCAACAAGGCCTCACCCCCTACAACAAGGCCACACCTCCTCCAACAAAGCCACACCCCCTCCAACAAGGCCACACCTCCTCCAACAAAGGCCACACCCCCTACAACAAGGCCACACCTCCTCCAACAAAGGCCACACCTCCTAATCCTTCCAAAAACACTCCCACCAACTCCAAACAAGTATTCAAATATGTGAGCCTATGAAGGCTTTTTTTATTCAAACCACCACACACCCACAGCATGTGGTTCTTCATAGTGTTCACTGAAAAAACAAAACAAAACAAGGAAAAACAAAAAAATTATGACAGCTTCTCTTTCCCAGAGCCAGTTAGCCTCAGTGGGGGATCCTTGGGTCACAGGGCTGCCTTTCAACACAGAACAGTGCATTTCATTGCTGAATTGTTCAATTTCTATTTATTTATTTTTAAATTTTATTTATTTATTTATTGGTTTATTGGTTTTTTGAGACAGGGTTTCTCTGTGTAGCTTTGGAGCCTGTCCTCTCTCTGTAGACAAGGCTGGCCTTGAACTCTCAGAGATCTGCCTGGCTCTGCCTCCCGAGTGCTGGGATTAAAGGCATGTGCTGCCGCCGCCGCCGCCGCCGCCGCCACCACCACCACCGCCGCCACCTAACATAAATATGTTTTTGTCCTATATTAAGACCTAACACATATGACTCTATTCCACCTGTTAAAGACATTCTGCTCCCTGGTGGATGCCCCAGGCTAACAGTTCCAGTTGGGGAGTAAGACAGTTTCATAGCTGAACTTATTAGCTGGGATAATCAGAGGCAAATTGCTTCTTTCTTCTAGCCAATTTCCAAAACTAGACACTTAATATTCTTTTTAATTTTTTTTAATGTGTATGAAATTTTGCCTACATGTATGTCTGTGCCCCACTTTTATACCATTATTAGATTTCCTCAACCTGGAATTACAGACAGTTGTGAGCCTCCATGTGGGTGCTATAAAACAAACCTCGGTCCTCTGAAAGAGCAGCCAGTGCTCTTCACCTCAGAGCCATCTCTCCAACCCCTAGACAATCTTAATATGTTGTCAAGACTAAAAGACATTTGGCTGGACATGGTGGCTTAGTCTGAGGTAGATGGATTGCCACAAGGTCAAAGCTGGCTTGGGCTACACAATGATTTCCAGGCTACTTACCTACAGAAATGAGAAAAAGAAAAAAAATCAAAAGATACACACACACCAAGCATTTAGCTCACGGTACCGTCTGTGAAAAGAGATACCAGTAACCTCTTTTTATTCCTCCTTCCGTACTGCAAGCATCCAACCTCTAGAAGACAATAAATAATTCCATCTAGCCTTCTCTAGATCAAGGCCTCAGAGTCATCAGTCATTTCTTCTTTAAGGACATGGACATGTGACATTCCCATGACATAAGGGGCTTAGTGTCACAATCAATACCCAGAACTGAACCACACTCTGCAGGAGGTAGTGCTAAAGAGCAGGGCTACTCAGTGACGAAACCAAGTACCCAGGTGGAAAAGCCTCTCTCTCTCTACGGGTGCACAGGAGGTTGTGGTGGCCACGTCTGCACCCTGGGACGGAAGTGAAGAGTTTCAAACTCAGTGGCGGTCCCATAACGCTGCTGACTCACGTGCAGCTGGACGTCTTCCAAAGGTAAAGTTTATTCTTCCCAAGTTCTAGTTTTAGAAGCAGCACATGCTCGGGAAAATGTGCAACATCTTGAAAAGAAAAATAATCTTCCATGATTCTACTACCTGGGGAAAATGGCCATTAGCATTCGATGTATCTCCTTCCATTTTTAATTTACAGCTAGATTGACCTCAAACAACTTCCACTTATATCTCATGTGCTTAATAATGCCACTTCTAGCCTCAAGGGAAGCTCGAAAATACTGTCTCATTTATCTGCATACTTTGTTTCTTTGAATGAAACTTGGGTTTTATTAATCAGGAATATAGGAGGATGGACACTGAGGGCTGTGGGCACTGTCTGCTGCACCCCTCCTAGTGGGCACCTGGCTTGTTCCCAGGGCTTGCTCGCCAGCTGGATCAGCTGGATCAGCTTCTACAAGCTTTAGAAAGTAGGGCCTCAATGGAAAAACTAGAGCATTAGAGGCTCTGTCCTTGAAAACTCTCTCTCTCTCTCTCTCTCTCTCTCTCTCTCTCTCTCTCTCTCTCCCTCCCCCTCCCTCCCTCTCCCCCTCCCTTCCTTCCTCACCCTCTCTCTGTTTCATTCTCTATTTGTATATATATCTCTGTCTCTCTGCCTGTCTCACTGTCTGTCTGTGTCTGTCTGCCTTTCTCTCTCTTCTCTCTCTCTCTCTCTCTCTCTCTCTCTCTCTCTCTCTCTCTCTCTCTCTCTCTCTCTCTTCCCCCTGACCACCATGATATGAGCTGTTCTACCATACCTTCCCTGACATGAGTGATTTGAAATCACGAGGAAAAATACATTTTCCTCCTTGACTTGGTTATGTGAGGCATTTGCCACAGCAGTAGCAACAACAAAATCTGAGTGATACAGTGTGTAAGATTCTAGAGGGTTGATGTCCCCTGGTTATCTGTGTGACCCTGTGTGCCAATGCCCAAACCTTTCAAATGGCTCATCAGGTGAAGTCCCTCGGCATGCAAGCCTCACAGGCTGAGTACAAGTGCCAGAGATCATGCAAAGGTAGAAAAGAACCAACTTCACAGAGTTGTCCTCTGACCTCCACATGCTACTCAGTGTACACACACACACACACACACACACACACCATGCATATATGTACACAACATAATAAAATTTGAAAGAAATTTTAAATTTTTAAGTAAAGTGTCAGTTTAATTATAGACTAAAGCCATAAACCACATTCAAAATAAAATAAAAATGGAAAACAATCTAATTTTGCCTGTTTTTCCAAACACCAAAGCCTTTCTTCTCTGGGTAAGGAAATACTTACACCATGAGGACTAATCTCTAATTGCTTCTAATTATTTGAAATGCCCAATCCATCCTGGGTGTCTGGGAACATGACTAACACTTGCCTCACCTCACAGTGACTGCAGACGCAGCGTGGGTGAGGGTGTGAAGAGGGAGGATGGCACCTCCCCACGACCTCATCTAACCCTACAGCTGAAGTCAGGTACCCACCAGCCTCAGTGGGCACCGAGGCTCTTCCCAGAATGTGTGAGAATGTCAGGGACTCTCAGCTATTGAGTCATTCAGAAAAGAGATTGGAGAGGAAATAGCTTAGTGATGGGAGATGAAGAGACCTCTGCGTCCCACAGAGGTGACTCTGCTAATGTAACCAGGGAATCCTGGGTGGCATCCTCGGCTGCCAAGAAGAATGGGGGCGAGAGTAACTCATACAGTCCTAAGGAGGACTCCATGAGCTAATTCATAGAAAGCCCCAAACATATGCCCGGAAAGAGTAAATCATCAGAAGTGTTAGCAACAGAGATCCCACTCCACAGACAGACTTAAATCAGCAACAAGTACCTATATATTCTAGAAGGCCTCCGCCAGACAAATCTAATGGGTAGCCAGGACTGAGCAAACCTAGCTCACTTTTGAACCAAATACCAACAAGACAGGAAAGGGGATGCAGGCTGTCTGTGACTGAGCAGCAGTGGTAAATAAATGATGTCTCAGAAGGCGAAAACAAATGTTACCCAAGGAACCTGAGAGCTGCAGCCGCTATTTGGGGGAAGGTTAAGAGGAACAGGACAACAGGCTATGACTGTTTCAGACGCTAGTGAGGGGCCCCTGCCCTGCCCTGCCCAGGAAGCTTTATCTGGGTCTCACAAAGAGGAAACCTCTAAAACAAAGATGGAGCCAGTTTTATTGGGAGAGAACTCATGGGACCAGGGAGTAGAGACAGAGCTGATTCAAGGTCCAGATAATATCAGCAATTAATGCTATAACAGTATTCATCCTGAGTATTTATATTTGCCCCAAGCACTTTATACACATCAGTAACAACAGCTGAGACTCACTGAGCACTTACTGCCTACCAGTAAATACTAATACAAGTAATTTATAGGCTTAATCTCATTTAACCGCTATCCCAACCCTCTGAAATAGCTCTCATTTGAGCCACACTATGAGGATACTCAGATAGGTGAGGTGATTCACCCAAGCACAAGCAGCTAGTAATTTCAGGCTCCTTGGATACAATTCCCAGAACTCATGTAAAGGCGGAAGAGAAAAAGCCTCACAGAATTGTCCTCTGTCTCCCAATTCCAAGGTCTTAACCCACCCGCTAGACATCTGAACCTCGGGCTGTCTGACGTGTTCCTGATGGCACCTCAGTGCCCACCCTAGCCTTCAAGCCAGCAGCTGGCTCTCCAGAACGTGCTGCCCACACAGCCACAGGATATAAATGTGTACCAACCTCCTCAGAGTGGGCTGTGGTTGGGTGTTCCAATTTTAATCGTTGACAGCAGTGGCGTTCTGGCCATTCAGTCCACTTTGTCAGAGAAAAGGCAGCCGCAACCTGACAAAGCAAATGTTGCAAACACGTGAAGGGAGAGGTGGGGAGCAGATGTGGACCCCGCTGATAGTACCTCTTCCGTGAGACGAGCTTCTAAAACATAACGTGACCTCGGCTGCTACATAGTAGAAACCTTTCCTGGTTATCAACAATTGCAAAATGTTGTGGTTTGAGTGTCTCCCGGCATCTTCTTTGCCTGCACCCATCCATTTGAGACAGTGCATTGAAACCATCCCTGCTTCCGGCATCTTCACTCTGTGGAGCTGAAGGATTTTTGGTGTCATAAGCAAGCGAGAGGAACACCAAGATTTCTGGCTGGCTTCTGCCTTTAGGACTTGACTTCTGACCTTAGGTAAGTAATTGTACCACCGGGAGTTCATTAAAGGAAGTAGAAAGCAGGCTGTCTGGCCCCTCCGTGTTGGCCCTCCATGAGTGAGGCAGCAAAAGTAAACAGTAGAGGCTTTATCCGGCCTCTGGGCTTCATTATGGTCTGAGGCTGTTCTCTTTTGGGGAACACACCCTTCTGCAGCATTTACAAGATCACAGAAAGGCAGCTGAGTATACATTTTAGCGTTCCATATTTTTTTTTTACTATTTTATCCTCCTAACTATGCTTTGAAGAAGTGAATGCTAATATTTTTCCCATTTGACAAATAAGAAAAGCGAGGTATAGTTTGCCTGGTTCATATGGCTGGGACCAGAACTGGGATCTCTAAGCTTCCAACAAATTCATAGCCGACTGTGCATGTACATAGGATGATGTAAGGCTCCCGCTGAGAACTCTTATTGAAGGCTTAGCTAATTGAAAGTGCACGTGAAAACAGACTGGAGGACTCTGAAGGCCTCCCATCATAAAAATAAAACCAACTATCACTCACTGAACATTTACTGGCACCAGACACAAGACTATAAACTTTATGTATGTTACAGTTCTGCATTCACGGTCACCATGATTCTGGGTGGTAGAACATAGTATTCCCCATTTCCCAGGCTGTCAACAATGATTTCAGTATGAGATATTCCCTACAGAAATTATATTGGCGCACCCTCAAAATGGCATCTAAATGTCCACAGGTGGGACATGGCTTTCTTCTTTAAGACAAGGGATCATATATCTCATAGTGGCTCTTCCCAAATCTGGGCCTTCCTGCCCTCAAAGCCATTACTGCTCACCAAAATACCACGCGGCTTCTGGCAATTCACAGGCTGGGGACAGGAAAGGCATTCCTTTTTTTGTTTCTTTGAAGTAGCATCTCATGTAAGCCAGGATGGAACTCTACTCATTATACAGCCAAAGATGACCTTGAACTTTTGATGCTCCAGCCTCTGCTGCCTGAGTGCCGGGATAACAGGCATGCAGAAGAAAGGCATGTCTTAAAAATAACTCTGTATTCTGAACCTAAAAAAATTGTTTTATTTTGCAAAGCAAAAAGAAAAATCAAAAATTGTAAGGGCCATTTAAATTACTTTTTACTCCATATTCACATTGCTGTATGTGGAATGGTAGCGTGTTTAAGCAGCTGGTGGCTTGGACAAATAGAATCCTAAGTCCCAGTTTCTACATTAGTAAGCGAAATGGGCATAACATACATAAAGCACACGCTTTTGTTTTGTTTTGGCTTTTTTTGAGACAGGGTTTCTCTATGTAGTTTTGGTGCCCATCCTAGATGTCGCTCTGTAGACCAGGCTGGCCTTGAACTCACAGAGATCTGCCGAGCTCTGCCTCCCGAGTGCTGGGATTAAAGGTGTGTGCCACCACCACCCGGTTTTCGCACACTCTTGTTATACAACAGACACTCAAAGGAAAATGAGTGTTACACACCATAGCAACAAGATGCTATTTCTGAAAATAAATAGGAGAGATGCAATTGTAAGCAAAATGTTTTGAATTCATATCCTAACTTTTCTACCTCTTCTGTGATAATAACAATTAGGCATTGAGGGATACTTTGGTGGTGGTTTCTTCCTAGAAACGTACACTTGGGACTTTTTTTTCCTGAAGAAGGTTCTGGAGTCTTTCCACAATGATGGTCATTTCTCTTTGTTAAATAGAAGCCAGAAGAACACACCAGCAGGGTAGAAAGGTGTGATTCATTAGCTCTCTTTAATTTGCTAAATCAGTCTGGGAAATGCAGATGTGCCAGATGAGGACTAGGCAGGAGGCAGGAGATGCCAGCCTAGTTTCCTTTTAAAATTGTACAGGAACATCCACCAAATAAAGCATCCAAATGCTCACGGATTGAGGTGACTTTCTTGTTTAAGATGAGGAATGGTGATTCGGGCAGGTCAGGAGCAACCTGACTTCTTAGTACCCCAAGTATGTAGGAAGAAATGGAAGCAGCTAAAACTGGTTGACTCCCTATTGGAGCTAAATGCCTTTGGAAATGTGTGCCTCTCCAAACTTGTTAATACCCATGAGGAACCCAAACAGGAAAACGGTACACATGCACCAATATCTTGTCAATGGTCACTATCAGTAGCCAGGTGTCTTAGAAGCTTAAGATCCCATGTTCACACTCATCACTGTGGCATTGGTTTACTAGTCTGTAAAATGCAGATAACTGAAATCCCAGATGATATTTAGAAATCACACATCTCTGAAGATATCAGAGATGAGGCTCCTCCAACAAGAATTGAAAAAAAAGTCACAAAATGTGGCCATGATATAGGCCTGAAAGTTCTCTGAAGCCTTGATTAGCTAGAAATTTGTTTCTCAGTAAATAATTCTCTGCTACCATTGTTTTCTTGGTTTGTGTGTACTGCTTCTCCATTTAGAGCCACGTTTTCCCAAGAGCCAAAATGTATTCCATAAAATGCTAATCCCATGAGATGCTCCTGAAAAGGAAAATGGACACCACCAAATTCTCTGAAAGATTTCCCAGGCACATGAGCAAATTAAAACTTCTGAGAAAATGAAGTCCCGCAGGAGAGGAAATGATCTGGATGATATTACTCCATATCCCAGTCTTTGGTTCCTTGAGCCCTGATCTTAATCATTCATTTAATTCCATGAAGCTATTGCTCCTAGAGACACACGTTAGGACCATGGTTGCCCAGCTTCGCACTCATCAGCCTCACTTAGAAAGCTTAATAGACAGCGATTTTGGTCCTGCCCCCTTACCTTAATGAGGGCCCTGAAAATTCAGCTTGTTTTAAGTCATCACACTCTAGAATTGTCTTTTATACAACAGTAGATAACTAATGTGTGAGCAATAGGTCCTTTAGAAATTTTGCCTACCCTTTCAAAGCTTCCTAATTTATGAAATAGGGAGACTACGTTTCATATGCTTATTTCAAAGATCAGAAATATTTCAGGCAAATCCTGTCACATAGCACTTCAATTCAGCATGTCCACAATATCAATGGGCTCAGAAGCACGAGGTTCTTGTCTGTTTCCTGTTTTTGTGATGAAATACTTACTCCCACAAATGCTACTTAAGGAAGGAAGAGGTTGCTTTAGCTCACCGCTCAAGGTCCATCACGGCAGGGAAGTCAAGGAGGAGCTTGAAGCCATTGCTCTCAGCAAATCCACAATCAGGAAGCAGCGAGGGATCAATGCAAGCATTACCCGCTAGTGTTCAGCTTGCATTTTCCATGTCCTGCGGTCCAGAATGCCCTGCCCAGGGAACTCCCTCCCACAATTAAAGTGGGTCTTTGAGGATGGCAAGATGTACAGCTGGCAAAAACACTCACCGCTCAAACCTCATGACCTGGCTTTGGTCCTTGGAACCCACATAAAGGTGGAAGAAGAAAACTCACTCCATAAAGTGTTCTGATCTCTACATGCGTGCTAAGGCATGTGCCCCTACGTACACCACACACACAATAACAATGAATTGTAAAATGTAATCATTTTTAAATGAGTCTTCACATATCAATGAATGTAGTCAAAATAATCCCTGACAGGCATGCCCAGAGGCCTGTCTCCCAGATAAGTCTAGACTCTGCCAAAGTTGACCATTGTAGTCATGATTTAAGATTCTAAAGTAGAGACAGAGATGATTCCGTGACTCCTAAAAGTTATTGTTTGACCTCCATATGCACGCATGACTTACACACCCTCCCCTCCACACACACATACACACAAAGGAATAAAATTTTATTTTAAAAAGGGATGCCAGAGTAATATTGATCTTTTTTCCCCCTCACAATACTAGACAGAACTTCCTGCTCTAGTCCTTAGGCTGGTTTGCTAAGTTCTCTTGCCAAGTTGCCTATAAGCAACTGATTATGCCTTGAGTTACTATGTCGTTGACCATTAAGTTACGGGGTACTCACAAAGCATTGGGCACCTAGACAAGCTTACATACTGTGTGGTTCCAGGACACCCACACAGCAAGCATTCCTTGTGTATGAATTTCTTTTTCTGTTCCTGTGATAAAATACCCTGAGAAAAGCAGCTTAAGGAAGGGTCTGTTTTGGTTCATGGTTTGAAGGTGCATACCATCTATCATGGTGGGGAAATCATGGTGGCAGAAGCCAGAGACAGATGGTCACCTTACATACATAGTCAGGAAGCAGAGGAGATGCTGCCTGGGACCCAAGTCCAGGGGATAGTGTAGCTGTCCTTTAAGGGGATGTCTTTCTACCTGAAGTAATCTAATCATGGCAGTCCCTCACAGGCAAACCCAGAAACTAATTTAATCTAAATAAAACCCTCAAAGGTGTGCCTGGAAGCTTGTCTCCTGTGATTCTGGACCCTGTCAAATTGACACAAACCATCACACATCACTACCCCAAGTTAGTCCCCATTTGGCAGGTAAGGAAACTGAGGGAAGCTTAGAGCCAGCGAGCACTGTGGCTGAGCACTCAGATGCAAGCGCCACTACCAAGGGCTTCATGGCGCTGGACAGTCTGCCACTGGAAATAATTCTCCCAAGTCCAGCTTCGCCCTTGACTGGACAAATCCTCTTTTCACTGCCTACAGTAAAAAAAAAAATCACATCTGGATGTGCTCGCCCAACAGTGGGGAGGTTTATCATCTTGAGGGGTGAGTCCTTGCAGGGTTTCTCTATGAATAATGTGAATTGCAGGCTGACACTGAGTCAGCACGTTGAATCTTACTTATTATATCCTGCTTCTTCGTGTGCTGAGTAAGAGCTCTGGCCTTGCTTGGAGTCCCTCCCTGTGGTGTTCTCCTGGAGAATTGGCTTCCGCCACGGCTGTGGGCTGATATGCCAGCACAACACGGCCGGCCTTCTGGGTTGAAAGCACCTTATGGTCTCTTTTTACCCTTGAGCGGTAGCTTTGGCTCTTCACTATGATGCACATTCTCTCAAGAGATTCAAGGCCAATCCAAGGGAGATATTCATCAAGTTCTGTCTCTGTGAAAAGTGTACTGGAGTGGGAAACGGAAGAAGTGTTTGTGAGAACTGTTTACCCTCAGGAGTCCAAATTCCCTGAGGGGTGGGATAGGAAGGATGCTTATTTTGGGAAGAGCAATGCAGATTTTAAAAAAAAAAAAAAAATTCTGAGCTGGGAATGGCAGTGTATGCCTTTAATCCCAGCATAGCACTCGGGAGGCAGAGATGAGCAGATCTCTGTGTATTCCTTGAGGTCAACCTATTCTACATAGCAAATTCCAGACTGACCAGGGCTGTATAGTAAGAATCTGTCTGAATCAATCAATCATCAATCAATCAATCCACCAATCTGATGTTTGCCAGACATGGAACACGCCTACGGGAAAGGATCACAAGTTTGAGGCCCGCCTGAGCCGAGCAGCAAGACCAGATCTCAGAAAAGAAACCAAGCAACAAAACCTGGCATTTGCCAACCAGAAGGCTTAGTACACAGTCTGTTCTTCCTATCAGTGAAAGGAGAAATTTACCGGGAAAAGAAGCGGTTGTCTTAGTACAGGTTATTAAATACCCCAGAAGCACATATCAGCTTGCTAAATACCCTTCGGCTAGCTTGTGCATCATTGTTTCCTGAAGTCGAAAATCAGACCTGATTGAAGTTAGATGCCCTTATAAAGAAAGTCTAATTATTCTAACACAAGAAATCATTTTTCTGCTGTAGAGACCCCAGAAAGCAATAAGATCGTCTATGCAACACTGTACCTCAAAGTGAGGATGGAGAGAAGGATTTCTGATGTTCAGCACCATAGGTCCATTCCACAGCATCAATAGTGTTTGTCACGTGCTCATCCTGAAAGGTCTCTGCCCACTGGAGAATCCTCTGACCTCAAACCCACAGAGTCTTACACTTGATCAGGCTTCTTCACATCAGGATGGCAAATTCCCTTGCGAGGCTTCCTCCCTGCCATTCTGACCAGCAGACAAGGGGATCATTAGAATGCCACCTTCCAAACTGAACCTCCCTGCCCCTGCCCAGAGGCCCCTGCTATTCCTTTGAGTTTCTGTAAAGTAAATTGAATCAGTTCACCCCTCCGTAGTCATATAGTAAAGCACTGGCCCGTGATATGGCTGTGTTTGAAGACAAAGACTTTAAAAGAGTAGTTCAAGCTAACAAGAAATCTTAGAGAAAAACTTGTCAGCACATGGCGGCACACCCCTGTAATAGGAATGACCCAGAAGATGGAGGCAAGGAGAGTCTGGAGTTCAAGGAGAGTCTGGGCTGCAGATGGAGAAGGAGGCTGACAAAAAGCCAAATAAGGACACAGCAAGAAGCCAGCCATCTGCAAATCAAGGCAAGATCTCAGAAGAAAGCAACCCTACCCATACCCAGCCTCCAAAGTTATCAGAGAATGATTTCCTATTTCTCACACCACTCAATTGTTGGTGTTTTCTTCTGGAAGCCCAAGTTACTATGATACTGCCTTTTAAGTTTTAAAATTTCTCCTTAGAACAGAGAGTCTTACTTGAGAAAATGTTCAAGCCATACAATAATTTAACTTATAAGAAGCATATATATTTTTCTGATATTGTCAGAAATCACATGTGTGATGTACATTGTACAATTTATTTAATCAGACATGACTGCTAAATCCATCACAGAGTTCAACATTTATCACTGTACATATATTTCTTATTATATTTATAGAAATAAAATCAAAATGAGAGTTTGAGGATGTCTGTTATGAAAATGTATCCATCATGAAAATCTTCTCATTTTGTATGTCAAGGATCAGAGGTGACAAATCATGTAGTCATTTACGACATAAGGGGGGTGGAAGGGGGCCTTTATACCCGAACTCTCTTCCTCATCCACACTGGACAGCATGACTCTGTGCTCTCTAACAGCTTAGAGAAAGTTATACTGCTTTTTGAGTCCCAGTTCGGTACTATAGTGTTTCTGTATAGCACTTGAATAAAATTATTTAGGGAGAACCATAGTAAAAAAAAAAAAAAAAGACAAGAAAATTTCTCCTAAGCTAGCCTCTTTAGTAGTTAATACTGTTCTATTTTATTTTATTTTTTGAGACAAGCTATTGCTATGTAGCCCAGGCTATCCTCACACTCGTGACTCACCAATAATTCTGCCCTTAAAGACTAGAATTATTGGTCCTGACCTTGTTTTTTAATCTTTGTACTATATTCAGTTATTTCCCTACTTAATATACCCTTTCATGTATTGCTTCATCAATGTATCTTATTTCTCAAAGCACATCACTAACTCACATGCTGTGGCTTAAATCTGGAATGTCCCTGAAGAGCCATGCTAAGGCTTGGTCCCCAGGGTATCACTACTGGGATGAGGCAGAAACTAAGGGGCAGGGTCTAAGCAGGGAACTTACTGCTAATATTTAACTAAATTGATATAGCATCAATTTGTCTTCTGAATGTAGTATACCTTTATATCCATAGACAAAAGCTACTCTCTGATTAAAGCCTTAATCAGAAATAAGCCTTTCTTTACAGCAAATGGTGGTCAATGTAGAGACTCACGACTGCCCAAGATGATGAAAATAAGGAGCTGTGGAGTGACCAGCCTTTAACAAACCATTTATACCTCTCCTGCCCTCTATGAGTACATGCACCTGCACATGCACATGCATTCATGCAAACACACACACACACACACACACACACACTAATAAAAATAAAAACAAATATCTGAGACATGTTATATAACCCTCTTTTATCCTTAAATGTCTAGAAGAAAGTTGTATAAACTCTGGGCATCTAATGACCAGAATCACTTAAATGGGGGTAATTGAACTCTTACTACTTATCACATATATGAACAAGAAATAAATTCGGAATTCTATTTTTTTCTAAACAGAGTTTATCTAATGAGGCTATAAAGAGGATTAATAATATAAAACATGGTAAAGATCCATTATTGTGGAGACAGTAGCTCATCTCCATAATCCCAACACTGGGAAGGCCCAAGCAAGAAGACCCCTATACATTTGAGACTAGCCTGTGCTACATATTTAGGCTAACCTGAGCTAGAGAGTGAGAGCTTATTTTAAGGAAAGCCTCTATTATAAAAGAGAACTATTACTTTGTCATTATTTTGTTCTGCAGCTACTTCTGGAAAATAATTATGACACTTAAAAGATATAAAAATGGCCACAAATTCACTTCTCAGTACACTGTGTCTCTCCCGTCTTTCATTGTGACTGGGTTTGAGAGGAGCCAGATAGAGCTATGCTGCTTAGAAGATATGGACAATGGAGCTTGGGTTTTCTCACTGCCATTTCAGAGAGAACTGGCTTAGCCTCAGCCATGCCTTCTGGTTCTGTTAGGTATGTTTTGTCTTAAGTAACAATGTTGCTTCAACTACAACCTGCTTTCTCAACCAAACCTTTTAGAGATTCAGTACAGGTGAGGAAAGGCTAAAAGATAGACTTGCCAATTCCAGGTCACAAAAAAATCTCTGGTTTTTGCTTTGTTCTAACTTTAAAAAATTTTTCAATATCTGAAACATGATTCTGAACATATTGTACAGAAAAGCAAGTTAAGAGTATCAACATCTTATTGGAAGGTTTCCCACTGCCCACATTGCAGATTGGCGTATAATCTGTTAAGGGATCTCAGCCCTTTTTGTGAGTCTTTCCCTCACTACACTGACATGTGTCAGGGACATCATCTTTGATCACAGTGTGTGAACTGCAGTAGAGTGCCCTGGGTAACATCCACCACGGTCCACTGCAATGATTGCCATCTAGTCTATCATTGTCAAAGAGGATCCCTTTTTGTGGCAGATCGGGGATCTGTGAAAGATCCCAGGGATCTTTCTGACACTAACCAGATTCCTTACTTCCCAAAATTTCCCCTCCTCTTCCAAGTCAAGAGTTTAATTAATACGGATTGAATTTGCAAACAGCAGTTTAAAGCGGACCCTAATGACTTAGTATAGACACACAATCTATGTTTTCTCAGACCTGAAGATCCAATACTCTGGCATCCAAAACTTCACAGCTGAGGATCTTTGAAAAGTATTTTATCAAGCAGGCGATGGTGGTGCACACCCTTAATCTCAGCACTTGGGAGGCAGAGGCAGGCAGTTCAAGGCCAGCCTGGTCTAAAGAACCAGGCTACGTAGAGAAACACTGTCATGAAAAACAAAGAAAAAACGAAAAGAAGAAAAGAAAGAAAAGAAAAGTGAGTTACCACCAACCTCAGCAGCTAACTGCCGAAAAAGAGACGTGCGGACTGATCTCTTCAGCTGAGAATTGGCTTTGTGATTCAAGAAATTTCCGGGGTGATACACGTTTCACATTAAAGAGAGAGAAAGAAGTCTTTTTATAGAGTCTTTTCCTGATGACCAAAGGGGAGAAAGAATGGAATTCTCTAGTGGCGTTAAAACTAGAAAGGATAAAATTTTTAAAAGCTGCAAATGGAAAAAAATAGCAATATATCTACCTCAATATTTTGATTTATGCTATTTCTTTTTATCTTTTAAATAAGATAAAATGCCACCTGCTCATAGTGTATGGATATTAATGAAAATGTATAATCAGTGTTGTAATGCACATCAAAAAGAGAGTTAAAAGTCCCTCTCTTTTCCTTTGGCATCTGTTTGAAATAAAACCTCTGCTAATATTTCATTCCATAGTCTTCTAGATTCTTCTCTGTGTATGGTGGGATGTGTATGCAAGTGTACCTACCTAAGTAGACTATACTATATATATTATTCTTTACCATTTTTTTCAATACCAAAAATGTTATGACTGTGTTTGTCTGCTTACATAAATCAGCTTTTTTAGTAACTATGTGTCTATTGATAAAGCATAATTTAGCCTATTATTAATAACATTTAAGTTGATTCTAATATTTCATCATAACATTCATAGTATCACATCTGTGTGGCCGCAATAGTTACTGCATAGTTATCCATATTATCTCCAAGAAATGTTAGTTGAATCCCTAGTATGGAATTGCTGAGTCCAAAAGAATATCCACTAATATTCTGATATATGATAATAAGAAATTTCCTCTGAAATGTTGCAACAATTTAAACACTCAAGAAAAATATATAACCATACAAACCCAATCATCACCGCCTTTGAGCACCACAGACAGTTCATCTTATGAATGTATTTTCATGTTGGTGTTTACAGCCTCTTATCAAACACTAAAACTAGGGTTTGAAGGGCGGCTCAACAGGTAAGAGCACTCACTGTGCAAACATGGGGACCTGAGTTCAAATCTCCAGCACCCACATAAAAACTCTGGGCACAGCTGGGCACAATGGTGTCTAGAGATAGAACCATCACTGGGCTTGCTGACTGCCAGCCTAGCTTCAGCCTCAGTGAGAGACCCTGTCTCAATGCAATAAAGGTGAAGAATGACAGAACAGGACACCTCCACACGTGCGTAGACAAACACACTCATACCCTCACATGCAAATATATTACGCATATACATCACACACACTCAAAGGAAAAAATAAAGGACATGCCTATTGTTTACGAACAATGAGAAAATATATTTAAAAGCTCGGATTCTTTAGCTCAGTTAGTAAAATCATTAAAACAACAGCCGTGCTATCTTTTCCTAGGTTGTGTCCTCTTCCCAATACTTGAAGGCTAGGTAGGAATTCCTGACCACCATGTTGGCTGACGCCTGTGCCTTGAGCGTCTGTGCTCACAATCCCACCCACCTACCCCTGGCTTCTTGATGGTGGCGTCTTTTCTTTCCAGGGAGAAAAGCATGTCGAACCACTATCTATCAATTGCTTACCCTTCCCTTACATATTGGAAATGATTCAGGCTGGAGTGACAGAGGACCAAAGAATTTAGCGCAGTCAGTCCTATGCTCCGGATTAGCACCCAACACCGACGGATTTCCAGCCAGGGAGTTTGCAGGGGCTTTCTAGAGATCTCGCAATCTCTGCGCAGAGCTACAAATGCCACATGCTTCAGCACCTGGACAGCTCCCTACCCATCGCCTCTAGAGCGAGAGGGAGCCCGGAGTTTACTGAGCCCCCTGGCGGTAGCTTTATTTGTTGCACAATTGTTCTTTTTGGGTTTTTGTTCGTTTGGTTGGTTGGTTGGTTGGTTGGTTGTTTTGTTTGTTTGTTTTACTTTTTACATTCTAACCAGTTTTCCCTTCCTCTTCTCCTCCCAGTTCCTCCCCTCTACCCTCTCCTCAGCCTCTCCTCCTTCTCTGTTTCTCTTCAGATACAGGCAGGCCTCCCTTGGATATCAGCCAGCCATGGTATATCAAGTCACAGGGACACTAGGCTCCTCCTCTTCTATTAAGGCTGGATGAGGCAATCTGGTCTCTCTGAGCCCAGGATAGATAGCTGGTTCTATGGGTTTCTCGTGATGCCCTAGACCCCATTGAGTCCTACAATCCTTCCTCCCCCTCTTCTGCAGGATTCCCCAAGTTCCGCCTAACATTTGGCTGGCAGTCTCTGCTTCTGTTTCCATCAGTTTGGGGTGAAGCCTCTCTGAAGACAGTTGGGTTAGGCATCAGTCTATGAGTACAGCAGAATATCATTAGGAATCATTTCATTGACTTTTTTTCTTTTCCAGCCGTCTTTGGTTCTATTGTAGGTAGGTCTCTGGGGTATCCTGCCTCTGGGTCCTGTCCCTCAGAGGTGAGCTCCCTCTCAGGGTCTGGCTCTCCAGCTGGGCCAGTCATTAGTTGGTCACTTCCACAATTTCTGTGTCATCTTTACCCCAGCACATCTTGCAGGCCAGACAAACTGTAAGCCAAAGGTTATGTGGCTGCTTGGTGTCCCAGTCCCTCCACTGGAAATCTTGCCTGACTACAGGAGACGTCTGGTTCAGGCTCCGTATCCTCCACTGCTAGGAGTCTTAGCTAGGGTCTTCCAGCTCATCCCAGGGATTCCTCCAGATCCCAGTTGTCTCTCCCCACATCCTCCCCCAACCTGATCCCTTCTGCTCCCATCCCCACTGCCCCCTTCCAGACCCCTCATCCCCTCCACTGGTAAGGTCAATTCTATTTCCCCTTCACAGTGAGATTCATGCATCCCCCTCCCCCCTGAGCCCTCCTTGTTACTTGGCTTCTCTGGGTCTGTGGATTGCAGCATGGTTCTCCTTTACTTTACGTCTAATATCCAGTTACAAGTGAGTACACACCATGTTTGTCTTTCTGGGTGCACAATTGTTCTTAAACTGCTCAGAAAAAAAATCTCAAACATTGTTAGGAGAGATAAAAGCATCTTTTAAGAATATAGAGAGTAAACATCCAAGTTCCCATTATTCTTTCCTTAGTGGTAATTCTGACACACAAAAACATACATGTACCTGGATAACAACAACGTTTGCTTTGTGGATATATTAATTCTAGACACATTAGCCTTTTTTTCCTAGAAGACTTTTCACAACTACAGCACACATATCTACTCATACTCCTATATGAGTGGCTGGTCGTGTGTGCTGATATTGGACTGGTCATGGATCCTGATCTGCCATTTCCTAATTACATGACCTTAGCCAAATCACTAAACCTTGTGATTTGTGAAACCCTCATCTGTAAGGAAGGGATTATAAAAGCATGTGCCTCGTGAAGGAGAGTCTGTTTTATTTAGGTCTGTGGCAGGCTGACCCTGCTCTGGTGCATGGCTCCATGCCCAAGCACATATGGGCAGCACTAATTGTACTCAATGGATTATATTTTTTTAAAGAGAAAGAAGACATTAAGTTGGAAGAGGGATGAGAGGGGTTCAGGGGTTATAGAGAGGGAGTGGGGATGAATATGATAGAAATACATTGTGCACATAGATGAAATTATCAAAGAATAAAAAATGTTATTTTTAAGTATATACCTCAGAAGAAATGATAAAATAGAGGTCTATCATTCAGTAGTTCATCACTGCTATTATCATTTTTATGGTTAATTATACATTAGCTGATAGCATTCTGCAGAGTTGTGAAGAAATGTATTCCTCTAAATTCTTTCACTGAAACCCTAATCCTAATTTGGCAGTGTGTGAGGGGGAGCTCTTGGAGGTTGTTGGATCATGAATGTGAATGGCTTTCATGCTCTAAGTTAAGAGACTCTGGAGCTCACTGGTTCCCTTCCGCATGCAAGTTCATAGTAAGAGGAACTACAAGTCAGAAAGAGGCCCCACAGGCCTCCAAATCTGCTCGTGTCTTGATATTGAAAGTGTCAGCCTCTCTAACAGAAATGTAAGCGTTTGTGGTTTACATATCCACTATACAGTATTTTCATTATAGCAACCTGAACTGACCAAGACACAGATAATGGGCACATCATGGACCTGATTCTATTTGTTTCAGTTATATTTTTAGCAGCTTCAGATTATTGTACCGTATGGGTTTGCCATTTTTATTATCATTCATGAGGTGCTGGCAATTCAACCCAGGGTCTACTCATGCTAGATAAGAGATCTACCAGTGAGCTATTTCCTAAGTCAAGTTTTCTTAACTAATATGGCATTGGTCAGCCCTCAGGAGATGCCTTAGTTATTTTCCTGCCGCTATAATAAAATCCCTGACGAAAGCAATTTAAAGGATGAAGGGGGTTGATTTGGGCTCACAGTTGGAGGTGACAATCCACTTCTAGCAAGGAAATGGGGGTGGTAGGAGCTTAAGGCTGCTGGCCACACTGCATCTACAGTCAGCACACAGAGAACCATGAAGACTTGCACTCAGCTAATTTCCTCCTTTTCATGTGGTCCAGGATCCAACTCATGATATGGTGCCCCCCCCCCACTTAGTTAGGGTGGCCCTCCCACTCAAGGTAACCTCATCAAGATGACCAACCACAGACAAGGCCAGAGTCTAATCCCAACGTAATTAGTCCATCACAGGTGTGTCCCCTCACAGGTGTGTCCCCTCACAGGTGTGTCTAGGGGTTTGTCTCCTAGGTGATTCCAGGGTCCATCAAGGTGACAATCAACACTGACCATCACAGGAAGCTTGTACTTACTGTAAATGGAGCAGTGAGCATCTTAATGGCTAGATAGTTTTGTGTCTCATTATTTCTGTAAAATAAATTCTTTTTTTTTCTTTTCTTTCTCTCTCTCTTGTTTTTCATTTGTTTGTTTGTTTGTTCTGTTTTGTTGTGGTTTTTGTTTTTTGTTTGTTTGTTTGGTTGGGGTTTTTGTTTTGTTTTGTTTTTTTGGGACAGGGTCTCTCTACATAGTCCTGGCTGCCCTTGAACTCACAGAGATCCACCTGCCTCTGCCTCCCAAGTGCTGGAATTAAAAGCTTACCCCACACTACTCAGCAAAAGTAAATTCTTAGATGTGGAAATTATCAGTTACTTTTTTTCTAAAATGAAGAGTTAGAAAGACCATGTCACCATGAACCAGGGAAGGCCCCATTTCAGCCTTCACGGTGTGAGAATTCTCTCCTCTGCCTCTTCCTCCCAGGTCTCCAGTTTCTTTCCCCTCAGAGCAGACCATGTCATGGGTAGCCTGTGCCATGGCTTCCATTAGTGCCTCTGGAAGCACTATGTGATGAACCAGCCTCGCTGATTACAGGGGCTGATTCATCATATCTCAGCCATTTCAATAGAGCAGCAGCCAGCTGATACTGTGCATCATCTTGAAAATAATCAAAATGATGTATCTCATCCTTCTAAGATTCATTTGGGAGGATGAAAAGGTAGAAGACCTTAAAAAAAAAAAAAAAAAAAAAAAAAACCTTTGGCTCCATAGCAACGCAGCAGCCAGCAAGGACACATGCAGTGGTATCAGCAGTGTGTGGATCTCTATGGTGGGTGACAACAGAGTAAGCTTACCATGCAATCCCCCTTTGTGTGTAGGGTGAGTGTAAACATGTGCACATATGTGCACGTCCATAGAGAGACCAGAGGACCACCTCAGGCGTCGTTCTCGGGAACTATCCACCTTTATTTTTGAGTCACGGTTTCTCACCAACCTTGGAATCACCAGGTAGGCTATATTGGCTGAACAACAAGCCCCAAAGATCCCTGTCTCCATCTCCCACTTGTGATATCACAAGCGCATGTAACTATACTGGCTCTTTTGTATAGATGTGTTCTGGAGATCATTCAGGTCCTCATGCTTTCAAGGCAAGGACTTTGCTGACTGAGTCACGTCTCCAGCCTCAATCCTCCTTCTTAATAATTTGATTCTGTTTGGACAGTCAAAACAAGTATACACAGAATAATGCCTAAGTCGTGAAAATTATGCTAAATGGTGCACACAAAATGTGACTTCATCCTCTCAATCTGGCTACATACTACTAAGGAAGCAAAGCTTGGGGAGGCTAAACTGTTTGCCCACATCTCACAGAGCCTGTGGAGGAGTGTCAGCACCTCACCCACGTTTGTCTGACTCACTCACTTCGTGGCTAGACTTCCCGGCTTCCAGACGAAAAGGACATGGATGGGACAAAGAACCAGGAGACAGTATATGAAGAAATGGGGGGTGGGGGCGGTTAAGGGCACTGGCTGCGCAGAGGACCTGGGTTTAAATCTCACCACACGCAGGACGGCTCACAATCTGTAACTCCAGTGCCAGGGGATCCGATGCCCTCTTCTGGCCCCCATGGGCACCAAGCATGCACATGGTACATAGACATACATGCAGGCAAGAATACCCATACACGCCGGGCGGTGGTGGCGCACGCCTTTAATCCCAGCACTCGGGAGGCAGAGGCAGGCGGATCTCTGTGAGTTCGAGGCCAGCCTGGTCTCCCAAGCGAGTTCCAGGAAAGGCGCAAAGCTATCAAAGAAACCCCTAAAACCTAAAAACAAAAAAAAAAAAAAAAAATACCCATACACATAAAAATAAATAAATCAAGAAAGGCAGAAAAGAACAGAACACACCCTGACATGCAGGAAAGCATGCACAAAAGCCCAAAGGTGAGACTCCACCTAATCCAAGATAAGAGAAAGGGAAGTGGGTCAGATGAACCAATGGGAAGAAGTGACAATTCAGTAAGAATTAGGAGCTGATGACACTGGCCTTGAAATCATCCAGGAGGTTTGGAAAGTCTAAACAGACTGTGATGAACAACGAGGAACCACAGGAGGCTTGGGACATGGAAGTTAAACCAGAAGTCACTGTTTAAGACCTGGATGTGTAGTACACCCCTGTTCCCGACTCTCAGGAGGCAGAGTGAATTTAAAGCCAGGCCGACTACATAGTGCTGATCCATGCTGAAGCAGAAAGAACAAGGCATAATTTATTGCTGGGGTGTGTGTGTGACTAAATGATGGGGAGTGTGCTAGAATTCAAAAGGCCCCACGTTCAATCCCTCACACAAAAATAAAATAAGTAGGGATGGAGAGATGGATCAGTGGTTGAGGGCAGAGAATGCTCTTGCAGAGGACCCCAGTTTAATTCCCAATACCCATGTCAGGCAGTTCACAATAATATGACTCACAGTGTGTATGCATATGTGTATGGTATATATGTATGTGTGCACTTGGGTGTGCAGATGAGGCTCCACTCATACCCTCATATTGGGAAGACAGATGCCAGCTGCCACACTCAGATTTTTTTCATAATGTGTGCTGGAGATCTGAACTTGGCCTCCATGCCTGCACAGTAAGCATCTTCCCAGCCCCTCCACATAGGGTTTTTAAACCAAAAGTCCCTTTTATCCCTTTGACCTAGCTAGAGCGTTCTTTGTGTTTGAATATCTTGGGTATATGTTCTGTGCTTTACCTGCTACCTGCCTTCCCCCCTGTGGAGTCAGAGACAGATACTTAGATCACTTTCCTACATTTAAGGAAATGTGGTGAAGACTCTTTGGAGACAGACCATTTTGATAAGAATCTTTCCCTACATAAAGTTTCATCTTTGAAATTTTGTTTTTGTTTTTGCTTTTGTTTTTCGAGATAGGGTTTCTTTGTGTAACAGTCCTGGCTGTCCTGGAATTCATTCTGTAGACCAGGCTGGCCTCGAACTCACAGAGATCCGCCTGCCTCTGCCTCCCCAGTGCTGGGAATAAAGTGCCACCACCACCCAGCTCCATCTTTGAAATTCTAAAGAGATCTAGAAAACAGTTCTGTTTGATTATTGGTGTTTGCCTGGTTCTCCTTGCTAAGTTTCCTCTAGAGATAATTCTAAGCACAAACTGGTTTTATTTTCATTTCAGAAATTGAATTTTAAAAGAAACATCTGGGGCTGGAGAGATGGCTCAGTGATTAAGAGTGCTTGCAGAGGACCCAGGTTCAGTCCCAGCAGCCACACAGCAGCTCACAACTGCTTATATCTCCAGAGGGTTTTTTAAAGAAAGCCAGCAAAACAGGTCGGCAGTAAAGGCTCTTGCCACCAAACGTGATACCTTGAGTTCCATCTCTGGATCCCACATGGCGGAAGGCGAGAATGGATTCCTCCTGCACGTTGTCTTCTGACTTCCGCACATGGGCCATGCCCCTCCCCAATATTTACATATCAAATGAATATATAAATATAATCTTAAAACTTTCAGTCAAAAGGGGACTGAAGAAATGGCTCAATGGTTAAGAGTGAGTGCTACTCTTCCATACCTAAATTCAATTCCCAGCATGTGTACTGAGCAGCTCAACCAGCTGTAACTCCAGGTCCAGAAGATCTGATGCCCTCTTCTGGCCTCTATAGGCACTGCACCCACCTGCACAAATACACCCCCATACACCCCCACACACAGACATCCACACACAATTTAAAATAACAGCAAACACCTTCCAACCAAAGAGGTTTTTTTTCTAAGATCAACACAAAATTACAGGAGTCACATGTAAAGCATGCTGAGAATACCATTTTCCCTGAACCCAGGGACTATTTTCTATATGAGATATCAGTTCTGATATAATTTCATTATGTTTCTTACCACTATGGCAGCTGAAGAGTAGTGATGGAGACTTAAACTCGACAATGCAAGCACCAATGGAAAGCTTCAACCAGGTCTGAAAGGTAAAAATGAGTTTATTTCCTAACTACTCCCGTGGGGGGGTGCAAATAAAAATGCCTGCTAAGCCAGGTGGTGGCGGCTCACGCCTTTAATCCAGCACTCAGAGGCAGAACTCATCTCTGTGAGTTCGAGGCCAGCCTGGTCTACAGAGCAAGATCCAGGACAGGCACCAAAAAACTACACAGAGAAACCCTGTCTGGGGGGAGGGGCGGAATGCCTGCTAATATTGCAGGGGGGAATATGTCACTTTACTGAAGTAATCATAAAGTTGGTCATAGCTGACACTACCTTCCAGAATTGAAGCTACCAAAAGCATATTTGAATCATAAAGAAAATGTTCAAAGAAACTCAGTAATTCACATTTCTGTAGAAAAAATGTCTATCATTGAGGTGCTCATGCAACAGGTCTTTGTTATAAATATTTGTTATCAACAAACAAGCTGGTATTGGTATCTGTATTTTAGATATGAGGGAAAGTCCTAGGGAGATGGGTACTATTGATAACTGATTGCTAAACAGTTGGTATTTTTTTAGTACCAGCTCTTGGACTGTTTTACCCCACCAGGCTTTCTTCCCTTTTATCCCAGGGATTGAACCTGCGACCTTGCACATTCGAGGTAAGTTCTCTCCCACTGAGCTACAGTCACAGCTACTCTATCAGGCGTATTCACCTTCCTTCCAGGTTCAGCACACTTAACAGTGACTGTATAGACTTCAGAACATTTGTCTTTTCAGCAAGGAATCAGAATCCTCGAAGATTTTATTTAAGCCATTTGCCAGGCACATTAACAAAGGTCTGTCTTCAGGATGGAGTTGATGTGTCTATAGACTGCCCCGACTGGAAAGCCTTGGCAGCATTTTAGTCTCCGCCCACAAAAGAGGCACTTCCCATTTTCCCTTATAGTTTAGGAATCAAGGATGGAAATTATGAAGAGTGTGTGGCCCCTGTCTGCCTCTATCAACCAAAGACATTAATGACTGGCCATGCTTGTAAACTTCCCTACAGAGTTCAGGCTCTGCCTCAGGCTCCATCTCAATGTGCCATGCCAGGCAAGCCAATCAACTAAAGTTGACAAGTGAGCTAGATGTGATGGGGTCCACCTGAAATTCCAGCACTTGGGGAAGAGGATTTGAGGCAGAATGGTCTCAAGTTCCAGGCCACCCTAGGTACATAGCAAGACCCTGGTTCAGATAGACAAGCAACAGGCAGATGTGAGATGAACTTCATTTACCATCACTGCTGTGCAAAAACACCCTTGGAACTTACTCAATGTGGGAGCCTTTCTTAATTGGTAAAATGTCTGATATGCTGAAATTTTTCCTAAAATAATAGCTTCCAAGTATACCCAGCTGGAATTCAAATAGTCTTATGTAAGTCAAAATTTAAGTCATAATCAAGAAGAATCTGTAATTAAACCAGAGTGTTGGCAAACAGGTGCTTGTGTTTGCTTTGAATGTAACCATGGAAGCATCGAGGGCTACTTCCCAGAAATGAAATTATCTGAGAACTCAAACTGTTGTCTGCTTTATTGAGCCTTGGGCCTTTCGTATACCAAAGGCAATCTAGAATCATCCAATTAACCAGAAGAGCTATTAAAATCATCTGATTACAAGTCTAGGAAGATTACATTTTCTCCTGTTCAAAGGGCATTTAATTTTTTTAAAAAAGTTAGGTCCTCCAAATACAGAGACTCACAACTAGACAAAATGCACAGAGTGAGATAGATACCTTGAAACATTGGGTTCTAAATGGGGTGTGTCCATCAAATTCCTCTCCTCAGGAACTATGCAGAAGAGGAGACAGAAAGATAAGAGCCATGGGATGGCGGACATCCCGGGAACAAGGCCCTCTAGACACAACATGACTGATGCCTTATGAACCCAGAGGCAGCGTGCACAGGGCCTACACAGGTCCAAGCCAGATGGGGTCCCAGGGCTGAAAGAGGAAATGGACACGAGCCTCTGTCTCTAACCTAGAAGCTATCTCCAACTGATAACTGCCCACAGAGGAAAATTAGTTTTCTCCAATGGAGTCTCATTGGGTATACAAACCACACTTGAGGGCAGGCTCCAGGCCCAGCAGTAGATGGCCAACACAAAATGAATTCACTAGTATTTGGGGGGGGCGGGGAATCTCATAATTCTTTGTCTGGGCAATTATTTTAACCTTATGGGTCTTTTGCCTATCTATTATGTTTTCCAGTTTTGTGTCTATATGGGGTTTCTGTGTCTCTGCATTTATACGTTTGTCTTGTGGGGTTCCCCCCCCCTTTGGTTCCTTTTTCTGTTTGTTTTTGTCCCATTCATGTTTGTTTTTATTTTATCATCTTTTTTTGTAAAGATTTATTAATTTATAAATGCATACAGTTTTTGTGCCACCATGTATGGCTACACGCCAGAAGAGGGCACCAGATCCCATTATAGTTGGTTGTGAGCCACCATGTGGTTGCTGGGAATTGAACTCAGGACCTCTGGAAGAACAGTCAGTGCTCTTAACCTCTGAGCCATCTCTCCAGCCCCTTTTATCATCTTTTTATTTTTCTCTCTTTTTCTTTTAGATACCTGTTTGTTTTTTAATGAAAGAGAGAAAGAAAGGGTGTGGATTTGGGTGGGAGGGGAGATGGGGAAGATCTGGAAGGATCTGCAGCCACATTGTTCTGTGCTGGAGATGGCAACAGTGACCATGACAGATACGGTTTTAAAGGTTCAATCCACCAGTCTTCAGGCTTCTTCCTGCCCTGACAGGAGCCAGGGGTGAAGAGTGGAGGGTTACAGATGTCCAGACTCACTATTAGACGGTGCTGCAAATAGCTCCAAAGGCTTCCTACTACTCTGCCTTTTGAACCACATCGAACATTTAACAGCCAGCCTGCATAATTAAAGAGAAGCATGAATTCTCTTAATTAATTTCATGAATTCCATTGCAATTCCTTGAAAGCATGATCATGTGAGGGTAGGAGAATATTATGGTTTAGATGTGAAGTATTCCCCCCACAAAGGGTTCATAGTTTTGAGGCTTAGACCCCAGATAGTGAATCCAGTGACTGAGACATAATTAGATCATGAGAGCTCTGATTGAAACAGTGAATGGATGCATATGATGGAACTGTATAATTTTGGAAGGTTCAGAGACTGTCAGACCCGCAGCCATGGACCACATGAAACCTCTGTGTCTGTGAGCCAAAATTAATCTTCCCTTATTTTAGGTTAAGTCAATTATTTTATTATAGCAGCAAAAGGCTGATGATACACAGACCCATACCCACTTACTTGAAAACATATCCTCCACTTACTGTAAAATAAAAATACACAAATTTAGAAGAAGCAGAAACATATGTTTAAAACTGGGAGGAGGTATTACAGAAGTAAGAGCTTATGTATTACCAGGACCCAGCATAGCACACAGCACAAAGAGGGCTCCTGATAAGTATTTAAAAATAAATAAATAAGCACGTGACTAACTTGGAATTCTAATGACTAGATTCTACTTTCCATATTTATCACTCTCATTTAACTTCCTTGCTTGATTTAAAATTGCATGCTTCTGTGCTTTTTATAACCTTTTCAGTGTTTGTAACAATTTCTCTGGGTGTTCCCAAGCTCGGGTGATTTCCTTTTTGACATTTTCATGCTCTGATTGGGAGAAAACCTTGTCTGTAGCTTTGAAGATTGATATGACCCTGACAATGCATTTCCACAGTTTCATTCCACATTTGGGGCCTATGAGAAATGAAAGACTAAGTCTACAAGATGTAATCGTGTAATGGAACAATACATTTCGGCCAAATGCCCGTTGCTTCTCAACCCTCCGGTTTCCCATACTTTGTTGTAGCAATCTGAACCAACTGAGGCAGGAAACAAGCAGAAATCCACTGCTGCTCCCTGCTCAGCATTCTTTCCCTCGAATACACAGAACTGGTTGAAAGCGGTCTCCACACAATGTCAGTCATAAATCTATATAGCCCAGAAGCATTTGCGTGCAGTGAGCAAGACCAATCAGACGTTCTCTTCTTAGATTCCATGAACCATAAAACACATGGACAAAAGAAATGTGTTAATGTGATTTTTCCCAACAGCATGCACTCATGTTCTCAGTTCCAGATTCCTGGATCCAACATCATACTTTGGAGCTACCTCCAACCTTTCCATCAAACCCAAGTTTTGTCTTGGTGACCTGCTTATCTCACTTTCAAACAGACTACAAAAGCTATACTAATGAAAACACTTTGATAATGGAATAAGAATAGACACACAGCTCAATAGAACAGAACAAAGACTCTACACATAAACCTACACGGTAGCCAAGACATGAAACAACCTAAGCATCCATCAACTGGTGAATGATAGAACACAGTACACCTACATAGTGGAATACTATTTAACCACAAGAGAAGAGTCGAATCCTGTCATAGACAGTAACTGAACATAACGTGTTAAGTGAAAAGGGCCAGGCACAGGGTGACAACTACCGTAGGGTTCCCCTCATATGTAAATCTATGGCTAATCTCACAGAGGTTGACTAGAATTGTGTGTGTAAAGGGGTAGGGGAATGGTGGGACATGGGTGCTCAGCCACTGTAGGTTAGCAGTAAAAAGTTCTGTGGCTCTGCTCCATGGTATGGTGACTACGATAACAATCTACTATGTTGCAGAAGGCTAGATAAAAGGATTTTTAAGGTTTTTTTTGCCATAAAGAAATGATGTGGTTGAGGAAACAAGCATATTTAACTTGATCTTGACATTATATAATGTGGTACTGTAGAGCTGGATCAGTGATTAAGAGCACTGGCTGCTCTTCCAGAGGACCTTGGTTCAGTTCACAGCACCCACGTGGCAGCTCACAACCATCTGTAATTCCAGTACTGAGGATCTGATTCCCTCTTCTTATCTACATGGGCACTGGGCACACAAGTGAAATGTAGCACAGGAACAGTATCTGAAAGCTTACATCTGACCCACAAGTAAGTAAGAGGCAGGCAGGGAAGCAGGGGGAATGGAGCTAATTGGGAATGGCATGGGCTTTTTAAAACCCAAAGCTCACACCCAGTGACACACCTCCTCCAATAAAGCCACATCTCCTAATCCTTTCCAAACAGTTCCACTAACTGGGGACCAAGCATTCAAATATATGAGCCTATGAGGGCCATTCTCATTCAAAGCACCATAAGGCATATGGGACACTCACTGGAATGTGTCAATGCACAGCTTTCATTAGATGATGCAAGGAATAAGCTCTGATGACAGCAAGGTATGGAGCAAGTAGCAGTGGTTAAGAAGACCTTGAGCCTCCAAGAAGCACACTAAAATCCCATACATGAGGTCAGAGTCCACAGAATCAGCCCTGAAGATTTAGGACTGCTGAGAAAAGAAATCCTAGAGAGAAGAAATAGTCAAAGATGTAAGGGGAAGGTAACCTTCAGGTTTGGGGTGGAGAGAAAGGAGATATTCTGGTTAGTGTTTTGTTTTGTTTTGTTTTTAACACTTGACATGAGTTAAGAGTTATTTGGGAAGATAATCTCATTAGAGAAATGCCTCCATCAAATTGACCTGTGGGTATGTTTGTGGCAGTATTTTCTTAATGAAGGATTAATGTGGGAGGGTCCAGCTCACTGTGAGCGGTGCCACCCTGGGCAGGTGGTCCTGGGTTGTATAAAAACATCAAGCTAAGTGAGCCATGGAGAGCAAGCCAGTAAACAGTGTTCCTACATGTCCTCTGCTTCAGTTCCTGCCTGCCGGTTCCTGCCTTAAGTTCCTGCTTTGGCATCCCTCCATGAAGAACTGTGATCAGGATACATAAGGCAAATAAACCCTTTTCTTCCCATGTTGCTATTGGTCATGGTGGTTGTCACAGCAACTGAAAGTAAACTACAGAAGGAGGTTGAGAAAAAGGTGTTGAGGCAACTTTTTAAGGCTGCAGCAAGTAGTACAGTGGTGGGTAGGAACTGAGAAGTTTCAGTCCCACCAAGCAAAGTAAGGTGTCTTCTCATGAGGTTTCTAAGGTTTGGGGGAATGTCCTGCACCATGAGGAAGAAGGCTTAGTTAACATGTGAACGATGTTATATGACCAAACCATGGGATTGGGACATGTATGTTGTCCTGTTTTATGTCAACTTGACACAGGGTAGATTCATCTGAAAGGAGGGAACTTCAATTCAGAAAATGCCTCCATAAGATTCAGCTGTCAGGCATTTTCTTTATTCGTGACTGATGGGGGAGGGCCCAGCCTCTGGTGGGTGGTGCCATTCTTGGACTGGAGATCCTGGGTTCTAGAAGAACCGACATTAGCTTCTTGTCTCTTTGAGACTTTTTGCTACTTTAACTGTTTACAGCTATTCCATAATTCAGACAGGCAGATTTGCCGTGTGACCTGTAATCTGTCATCTGAGCGTTAACACTGAGTCAGGAGTTAGACCCTCCCTTAGGAAGTAGCACAGGGTCTGTGGTATACTGTGACCTGGTCACACAGCACCCTCAGCCACAAACCTGAGTAAATGAACAACTCTCTGGTTGGGCTGAGGAAGTTTGCATAAGGTATATGGTCTCCTTACTGGCTCAGACAAAGGTGCCTTCAAAACTGGCTGTTCACAGTAAGAACTGCCACAATCTCCACATAGTTTCTGTCACAGATCCATAAAAGACCAAGCGGCAAGCAGGCTGTCATTATTCCTCCCTTGGAGACCTTCCCATTCACAGTTTTTTCTCACTTCCCCTTAAAACAATCTATGGTTTCTCTGCTCACTGTTTGTAGGTGTTTCCTTATTCTTCTTGGGCAGGACACAATGAGTGTGGAAGCCACTGGCTCAGGGTACATTTGGTGTCCATGACCATCTGGCACATCAGTTTCCCAAGTTAAACTCACCAAGAGTCAAGAAAGGGTCTGCCACTCAAAACACACACACACACACACACACACACACACACACACACACACACACACAAAAAAAAACCCAGTAATTAAAATTAAAGAACCCTGTTTGTCTCGGCCATATTTACAAAGGAAAGTATATTTGACAAAATTACTGCCATGGAAACCACTGTTCCCTGTGAGCTTACTGTTATCCAATAAATTCTGATGTTGTAGAAAGACACAAATGTGATCATCTATGTTTATGACATAGTACATTCCCAATACATTTGTTTTACTTACTAAAAACAAACATCATCTTCTTTCCATAAGGACAACCAAAAATATATTTGGATATTCCCAAATGTCCCCTATGGTGTGGGATGTTCTGTATGGCAAATGTGTTGCTAATAAAACACTGATTGGCCAGTGGCTAGGCAGGAAGTATAGGTGGGACTAACAGAGAGAATAAAAAGAACAGGAAGGCGGAGGGAGTCTCTGCCAGCCACCGCCAGGACAAGCAGCATGTGAAGATGCCGGTAAGCCACGAGCCATGTGGCAAGGTATAGATTTATGGAAATGGATTAATTTAAGCTATAAGAACAGTTAGCAAGAAGCCTGCCACGGCCATACAGTTTGTAAGCCATATAAGTCTCTGTGTTTACTTGGTTGGGTCTGAGCGGCTGTGGGACTGGCAGGTGAAAGAGATTTGTCCTGACTGTGGGCAAGGCAGGAAAACTCTAGCCACAGGGGAAAGTCCCCAGTCAAAAAAAACATGACCAAAGCTGTGGAGGAAAACTAGAAGTCACTCTCTCCCAGAAGTCAATAACTTGAAAATTAATTAACAATAGCAAGTACCTAAGAGATACTGAGTAAAATAAGACGTGAAGAGATTTGTAGGACATTCAGGAATGTTAGTGTGACCTTCTTCCCTCTGGTCATAACATGTTTACACCATGGCCATCTACAATGCCTTGGCCTGGTAGCCATGGCCACTGATCAGGAAAACAATAGAGGTCTATGTCTATTGATACATAGTATTGATAGTGAAGGAATATTGATAGAGGAGTATTGATAGTGAAGCTTTCCATCATTCTCTAATGATAGACAAGGAGTCTTCTCACCTGAGAGTCCAACTGTCACTCTTCTGTACCACCACTCACCCTTCATCCTCTACCCTCAACCCACTCCAGCTGCAAGTGATCTTGAGAGATACTGGAGTACACAGAAAATGAAAGGTTGTTTGAAAGTGGACTCCTCTCATGCAGCTACCAGGAGGTCATCATCCATGATGGGATGTGATGGTGATGATGGTGGTGATGATGGTGATATTGATGATGGTGGTGGTGGTGGTAATGATGATGGTGGTGGTAGTGATGGTGATGATGGAGGTGGTGGTGGTGGTGGTGGTGGTGGTGATTAGTGATGATGCAGCTATTTTGGATTTATCCACACTCTTTTTTTTTTTTTCTTTTGGTTTTTCGAGACAGGGTTTCTCTGTGTATCTTTTCGCCTTCCCTGAAACTCACTCTGTAGCCCAGGCTGGCCTTGAACTCACAGAGATCTGCCTGCCTCTGCCTCCCGAGTGCTGGGATTAAAGGCGTGCGCCACCACCGCCTGGCTATCCACTCTCTTATAAGTGTTCTGAGCCCAATAACTCCCTTTTCTGGCAACTTTGACTTTGGTGAGACTGGAGTTTGGCCTATCATTAGTGCCCTGTCTGAGATGAGTAGGCATTTGTTTTCATCTCTCCATGAAAAGTCAACACAATGAAAAGTTAGAAAGGGGTAAGAACAGCAGCACACACATGTGATGCAGCCCTGTTTGTGAATCCAAGAGGATCTAGAGTTCAAGGCCAGGAGAGGATGAAAAGCAAGACCCTATCTCTAACAAAAGGTAGGGAAGGGGCTCAGCAAGTTCAGTGCTTGCTGCGAGGTCCTAAGTTCAGATCCCCAGAACTCAAATAAGAGCCAGGCACAGCAGGGCAGACATGCAACCCCAACGCCAGAGAGGTGGAGACAGGGAGATTCCTGAGGCATACTGGTTGGCCATTCTAGTTGAATTGGTAAATTCTGGATGCAGTGAGAGACCCTCACTGAATAAATAATTTGGAGAGCTGTAGCTTAAGTTTTCCTGCCTGGCCCATGGTCAGGATAAATCTCTTTCACCTGCCAGTCCCACAGCCGCTCAGACCCAACCAAGTTAAACACAGAGGCTTATATTGCTTACAAACTGTATGGCCGTGGCAGGCTTCTTGCTAACTGTTCTTATATCTTATAATAATCCATTTCTACAAATCTATACCTTGCCACATGGCTCGTGGCTTACCGGCATCTTTACATGCTGCTTGTCCTGGCGGCTGGCTGGCAGTCAGTGACTCCCTCTGCCTTCCTGTTCTTTTTATTCTCTCTGTTAGTCCCGCCTACACTTCCTGCCTAGCCACAGGCCAATCAGTGTTTTATTAGCCACATTTGCCATACAGAACATCCCACAGCAGAGAGCTATTGGAAAAACACCTAATGTGGCTCTCTGGCCTTTACACACACGCACAAGCTTGTGTACCGACACCCACATGAGCATTTACACACCCTTAGAGAGAGATGGAGGAAGAAAGGGTGTTTTGCTAAACACGGCAATCCTTTTAAATTCCTTTCAACACGCTGGCATTATGCCATGTTCCTATAATCCCAGAACTTGGGAAGTAGAGGAAAGGGGATCAAGTTCTCAGAGTCACAAGCCTCAAAGAATGCAATGTCTCAAAGACAACAAAAATTCTTCTACTCCTGAAATTATATGATTCCAAAGAATATCTTTCTTGGTCCTCAAGCCCTGCTCTGCTGGTGGCTACCTTTTTTGTTTACATGTGAAATTAACCACATCTCTGCTGGTCTTGCTCATGGCACATGAAATAAAAATCCAAAGAACTACCAGTTGCTATGTGTCCTATACCCAATGTATGATGAAAAGTGAGATAGGGTTTTCTTCATGTCATCACATAACCAACAGTTAAGCAACAAAACTCACCAGACTTTAAAGGCCATTGTGTCTTTGAGAGAGGCTGAGTTAAGTAAATCTAAAGGTATCCGGTTTGGGGCAGGCCTGAGAAGAAAGGAGTGGCGCTGAAGTTCCCAGGGCCTGTTGGAGGTAAGGGAACATCATTGAAGGCCTGCACACTTCATCTTGGGGCTGGTAAGATGAGGGGCTCCTATCTCATGGTGCCATAGGGAGTCTCTATGGTGAGCAGCCCAGGCAATTGCCAGAACTCTTCTCTGGGTTTTGAACACCCAGACTAACCCCAGTGCGAGTAAATAAGAAACTTAAAGTGAAGACCAGATTTCTCAACTAAGTCAGAAAAAAAAGCCTAGCAGAGATTTTTATTTTGAAATACTTAATGGAGAAATGTAGTCCTTGGATTAGTTACAAATGGAGAGAGAGTTACCTTCTTCTATGTATTTGGTTTCCATGCCTGAAAACCAGGCATTTGAACTAGATAGAAACTAAGATGCCTTTGACTTGCCCAGTAGAGCACGGTAAGTTTGTATGGGTATTACCTATGCTTGAAAGGTTTATTTATTTTTATTTTAGGAGTGTGGGTGTCTTGCCTGCATGTGTATCTGTGTGTCGTGTGTATGCAGGCCTGAGGAGGGTGTCAGATTCCCTGGAACTGGATTACAGACTGTTGTTAGCTACTGTGCAATATAGGAAACTGAACCTGAATCCTCTGCAAGAGCAACAAGTGCTCTTAACCCTTGATCCATCTCTCCAGCTCCTACAGTTCCACTAAAATCAGGAACAAGATGAGGTTGTCCATTCTCTCCATTATCTATTCAATATAATACCTGAAATCTTAGCTAGAGCAATAAGACAACTGAAGAAGATAAAGGGGATACAGATTGGAAAGGAAGAAGCCAAAGTATCTTTAATTGCATATGATATGATAGCATACATAAGTGACCCTAAAAATTCTACCAGGAAACTTCTACAGCTGATATACACTTCCATCAAAGTGGCTGAATACAAAATTAAGTCACAAAAATCAGTGACCCTCCAATATACAGATAACAAATGGACTGAGAAAGAAATCAGGGAAATAACACCTTTCACAATAGCCTCAAATATAATTCAAAATATCTTGGGATAACTCTAACCATGTAAGTGAAAGACTTGTATGATTAAAAACCTCTCCACAAATTGACAAGGGCCCATTGCTGAAAATAACATATATACAACTCATTGAACATGGAGAAGTTGAGCAGGAGCCTACATAAAGCCTTTATCGTACATTTCAGTGTCTTTGGTACAGGAAGGTACTCTGCAGGCTACCAAAACAGAAACATAAACACCAAACCAGACACAAACCCTTTGATCACAATGGTGTCCTGCCTGCAAGCTATGCTAGGACATTGGGGGCCCAAAACTTATGGGAGTAACCAACCAATATCTGATTTGACTTCAGGTCTATTCCACAAGATGGAACCCATACCTAGCACTGCTTGGGTGACCAAGCATCACAGACTAGATAGCCCAGGATCCTAGGGTAAAGCCAAATACAAACAAAAAGCCCCACAAAACAACTACAACAAAAACCATAGCAATAAAATTACCCCTAATGACATTCTGTTATTCTCATAGATCAGTGCCTTGCTCAGCCATCATCAGAGAAGATTCCTCCTGCAGTAGGTGGGAACAAATGCAGAGACCTACAGGCGGGCATTATGCAGAGTGAGAGACCTTGAGATACTCAGCCCTAATGGGATGTCTCCATCTAATTCTTCCTGAGGGGCTCCTGAGTGTGCGAACAAATGGGGCTCTGATTCTCGTGCCTTCTCTTGGACTCTCTTCCTTCTGGTTTGTCTTGTCCAACTCTGATGTGCTAATTTTTATTGTATCTTATTGGGTTTTATTTTATTATTATCCCTTAGAAGCCTGTTTGTTTTCTAATGAGAGAGAGAAAGGGAGTGGATCTGGAGGGGAAGGGGGGAGGAACTAGGAGGAGTAGAGGGAGAGGAAAACGTATCAGGATATAGTATGTGAGAAAAAAATCTATTTTCAGGAAAAGGAAAAGTGTATCAAGAAGGTGTGGCAGGTACATGCAGTGGAACATTACTCAGTCCAAAAGGGACCAAAGTACTAGTACAGACTGTAACATGAATGAATCCTGGAAATACTAGGTTAAGGAATAAGGCCATCGCCATTGTGACCCCACTTCCGTGAAGGATTCAGGTAAACCTGTAGAGACAGAACATGGATTGGTTGGTCCCAGTTGCCAAAGGAAGACAGCAATGGGTAGGAACTGTTGCATGGTTAAGGATTTTGCTTAGGACTGATACAAATGTTTCGTAATTAAATTGAGGTATTGGCTGCACAGTATTGTGAATTTAATTAATGCCACTGAGTTGCCACCCTAAACTGGCTAATTTATGTTACAAGAATTTCTCTTCAATAAATTACACAATAAAAACACAAACTAGAAACACCTCAAGTAAAACTTCCTATGAATTTGCTGTTTCGAAAGAGACTTTATTACATTTATTTGAATGCAAAAATGAATCCTAAACTAAATAATTCCTTCTGGAAAAAGGCCCAGAAAAGAATATAGAACTGTTTATAACTTATTAACTTGCAAACACACTGAATCTCTGCCAGGTTTCGGCATAATATAATTCCATTGAGTGTTCGGTTCATTTGGAGCTATTTTTCCAGGCTAGTGAATGCTATTCACAGAGTGACTCTTGGAGTATTTATACTTAAACGTCAATCTTTGCTTTTCAGTTTCTGTTAAGACTCCCTTTTTGAAAGCCTCAATTTGTGGCCTATGACTCTGAAGGGTCCTTAGGATGTTTCTCACTGGTGACTGAGAATCTCACCTCCTCAGCCCGTTTTCCAGGACTTTCATCACAAAATACCACGGATCAAGTGGCTTACACAGCAGAAGTTTAAAACCTCCTGGAGCCCAAAACCCCAAGGTCAAGGTGTGGGCAACTCTGTTTCTCCTGAGGCATCTGTCCTTGGCTTGGCAATGGCCTGTCCTCTCCACAATCATCTCTGGCGTCTCTTGTGTCCAAATCTCCTCTTCTAATAAGGACACCAGGAAGCTGAATTTGGGTCCTCCCCAACACTTCCCTTCTGACTTAATAGCTTCTGCAAATATTCTTGTCATCAAACACAGTAACATCCTTAGCTACTGATGGGTTAGCGGTTCAACTTATGAGCTTTGAGGGAACACAGTTCAGCCTGTTCCAGCCAATTCCTAGGGAGACGAGATGAGGGAGGAACAAGAGAGGAGTACGGTCAATGGGAAATGAAAGCTAAAATAGGACCCTACTTCAAGGGAGGGAGGACAGCAGCAAGCGGTGGGGAGCACGGAGATCAGTGGGGATCAACGAGGAGCAAAGCATGACAAACACATTCTTTGTGTGCTAACTTTAAATTACTTTTAATGTATTGAATAAATGAAAAATGAGCCATTTCTAAAACCCGTTCAACATTCTATAAAAATTCAAGTAACAGTACAGCATTAAAGTGCACTCAGTCTGCCCTGTGAAAAATGACATGCGTGCAGTTCCATATCATATTGCTCATTTTGCTTCTGTGGCCAAGAGGTGAATAAAAGAATATTAAAGAGGTCAGGTGTGGTGGTGGTGGTGGTGGTGGTGGTGGTGGTGGTGGTGGTGGTGGTGGTGCACGCCTTTAATCTCAGCACTTCGTGAGCAGAGGCAGGTGGGTCTCTTGAGTTTTCGTCCAGTCTGATTTATAGAGAGAGTCCAGACTAGCCAGGGCTACATAGTGAGGTGAGACCTTATTTTAAAAGGAAAAAAGGGGGGCTGGAGAGATGGCTCAGTGGTTAAGAGCACTGACTGCTCTTCCAGAGGTCCTGAGTTCAATTCCCAGCAACCACATGGTAGCTCCCAACCATCTGTAATGAGATCTGGTGCCCTCTTCTGGCCTGCAAGGACACATGCAGGCAGAATACAGTCTACATAATAAATAAATAAAAACATTTTTTAAAAAAAGGAAAAAAAAAAAAAGCTGGGGCTGTAGAACACTCTCTAGCATGTGTGAGGCCCTGACTCCAGTTCCCAGCACCATTCACACACAGAAGTCCAGGCTTTCTTGTCCTCGGTCATCTTGGTTCCTTCTGTTGCTGACGAAATGAAGGGACAGAGATTATTTTGGTTCACAGTTCTAGGGTCCGTCATAGTGGGGCTGGCATGGTGACAAGGAGCTCAAGACAGCTGGTGACACTGAACTCAGGTAGCAGAGAATAAGGAATGCCTCTGCCCAGGCAGCTTCCTCCTTTTTAGGCTGACTAGGATGCAAGCCCCTAGCATGTAGTGGCCTTTTTAGGGTGGGTCTTCACACCTTGGTTATCGTAATCAAGACAGTCTCTCACAACCATGCCCAGATGTTAACCTAATCTTAAAAAAAATTCCCCGAGGTAATACTGGAGGTTTGTTCCCCCAAGTGATTCTGAATCCTGTCAGGATCACGATCAACACTAACCACCACACTAAGCAAGTCCTAGTTCTCAGTGACTAATCCTGTAACAGAGGTCTACAATCAGGGGATAGACTTTTAAGCAGGGATCTATTATGTTTTTAATTAGATGACTAATAATCAGTTCTGGGAAAGGATGACCACTCTCAGGGGATTCCCATTTGTAACATGAGACTGAAACTCATGCTATCTGTCTTCCTGGAAAGATACAGAAATACTATAAAATAACAGTGGTTCTGATCTAATGTGCAGGGAGCCGATGACTAATTCCATCCATTTCAACAAAGGTGACACAATTTTAAAACCTGAGGCTCACAAGGAGGAAAGACCAAATCCACAACTGTCCAATTAAAGCAAGCTGTATTTCAGGGTGCACTCAGGACTGGCCAGTGGGTTGTCCTCACCCTAAGTTGGGTTTTGAGAGAGCAGCCCCTGCCAGCCTCTTGAAGTCCCTTTTATAGGAGAGATAAGGTGTTCATAGGGGTGAGATTGTTGGCTGTTACACGTAGTAGGAAAGATACAATGAATGGGAAGGAACAAGGGTAAAGATACACATCACGTGAATGGGGTTTGCAAGCAGTTAACATCAGATCTAGGAAACTGGAACTTATTCTTAATTACAAATAGAAACCTTCACTTGCACGGACTTAGCACAGGACAAACAGGAGCTTATTCTTTAACTGCAAACAGAGCCCTTAACCTGTGAGGTATATTGTTCCAGTTCTGGCCTCACACAATCACATGAGAAGTAAATTTAAAAGAGAAAAGCTTCTTAATGCTCAGTTTATTTGAATGAGTTAAGAAGGAGCGTCCGAATGTACATACATGCCATTCATCAAGCTACTCCTCTCATTGGCTGAGAAAGGTTCTGGAGGAGAGAGTTAGGAAAGAAAGAAGCTCACATTCTAATTTTGTTTTCCCTTTTATGTATACTTTTTCTTGTATGAATGTGTTTGCTCTCAATCAACACTCCTTTTGTGAAATGTATGAAGCGAAGGGAATTTTCTCCCTAGCGTGTGTCTATGGCAACACAGCCTTCTGAGAGGTGTCAGGGATCATCAGTCTGTGCTCCGGATGCCTCCTAGAGAGAAGAGGCAATCAGCTTCTGTTTGTCTTCTGTGCAGAAAGATTTTCTTTCTTTCAATGGAGGATTGGAGTTTGTTGTTTTTTTTTTTTTCCCATCCTATCTGCAGTCTCAGAACAGAGTCTAGCAATCCATAATTACTTTCTTTTCTCTCTCATTAGCTACACATTGTCAACACTGCAGGAAGACAGAATTGTTAATGCTGATCATTTTCATTCTGATTTACTATTCAGCTTTGGAATCGTCAGCCTCTCTGTGTCTCCGCCTTCCCACTTCACTTGGGAGATTATAGGTAAAATAAGGATATGTGAATCAAAAATTTCCAAAAACAATTCATTTTAATCTTACATACCCTCTTCTAGAAGCGTTTTAAAGGGAAAAGTAAGGCTCTGTGCTGATTAATTGTTCATCAACTTGACACAAGCTAGGGTCATTTAGAAAGAGGGAACCTCAATTGAAGAATTGCCCCGCCAGATTGGCCGATAGGGAAATCTGTGGGGGTATTTTATTGATTCATGATTGATGTGGGAAGGTCCGGCCCACTGTGGGTGGTGCCACCCGTGGATGGGTACGAAATACTTAGCAAGCCAGTGTAGCATTCTGCTATGGTCTCTGCTTCAGTTCCTGCCTCCAGGCTCCTGCCTCAGTTCTGCCTTGGCTTTCCTCCATGGTGGACTGTGATTAGGAAGTGTAAGGCAAAGAAACCGTTTCCGCCCCAAGTTGCTTTTGGTCATGGTATTTATCACAGCAGTAAAAACAAACTAGAACAGGCTCAAACCATTTTATAAAATTCATATAACATCAGTATGAAAGCAAGATTTTAAAAATACAAGAAAGGAAAACTCCAAGCCAATTATCATCATGCATACCAAAAGAAGAAAAGATCATGAGTAGCGAATGGTGGCTTAACTTCTGATATTCTGCATATTCCTTATGACCACTATGTTTATATAAAAATATAAGTTGCTCTAATATTAGAAAAATGTGTTCATGTACTTATGAAATTTAAAGATTAAAAATAAAAAAAATAAGTGATTAACCCAATAGACTGAGAAAAACAGCTTGATAAAATTAACATAACAAAAATTTTCATTGGTGTCTAAAGGAAAACGAGCTTTTTTAAATTCAAAACACTTCTGTGGTGATGTATTGTGTCCCCCAATATACTGTGTCCCCCAGTAAAATTTATCTGAGGATCAGAGGAAAAAGCCAACCACTATAAGTAAATATAGAAGTCAGGCAATGGTAGCACATGCCTTTAATCCTATCACTTGGGAAGCAGGGATCGGTCTGGATCTCTGTGAGTTCAAGGCCACACTGGGGTACAGAGCCAAGGGTGGTGACACATGCCTTTAATCCCAGCACTAACCATAGAGGTCTGGAGGTCTGTACAGACAGACAGGAAGTGACAGAGCTGGACAGGAAGAGGAAGTGATGTAGCTGGGCTGAGAGAGCCAATGAGAGAACAGAACAGAAAGGCATATAGATGTGGGTATATAGGAAGTAGCTCTCTTTGGAAGCTGCAGAGTTGGTGAGGTGAAGTTAGCTGTGGCTTTTCCTATTTCTCTGATCTCTCAGGTTTTGACCCCAATATCTGGCTCCATGTTTTTTTATTTACTAAGACTGTTAGCAATTGGTCAACACACCTCCAGGAATATCTTCCATAATGCTGAAATACTGAGCACTCCTGTAAAAACCAGAGCGACGCCTGTCTTCCCAGTGTCACCAGTGTGCCGTTACACAAGTGACCCTTGCTGGCAAGTTAGCGAAAGGAAAATAAAACTCCAAGGGAGGTGAGGGTAGCAGGATATGGATCGAGTGAAGGCAGAGTTGAGGAATAAAGACAGATTCAAGCAGGGAGTGGAATAGGAGTCGGGCAAAGAGGGGACAGGAGAAGGGTTAGCCAAAACCAAGGGTGTATGGTGAAGCTGTGTGGAAACTTACAACCTTGTAACCCCAGTGAAAAGTAAAATAAGAGACAACAGAGCACCTGTGGTTATGGAAGAGCAGGACGGAGGCTAAAGGACTAAGTGGAGTTGGGGACATAAGATGGGAAAATGAAGGGATGGTAGAGTTAACCCAAACTAGGCATGTGTAGAGAAGCCTTTTGAAACCCCACTCATTTGTCAAAAGAGGAGCTGGAACAGAGGTTCCAGGCATGGGTAGACAATACTTTCCCAGAGGACATGAATTCTTCAATGCAAACTTCAGTGCCAGGTATGAGTTATAGGTCATGGAGGCTCCAGAAGTACCACCAAACAACACAGCTATTGCATTGATCTTGGTTTCCTGCCATAACTAAAATGATAAGCCCCTATTGTGGAAGATACCACCAACTCTGGTTGCAGGCTATAGAGAAATCAATCTTGAACTGACCGGAAAACTCCCTTCCTGCTGGCTGGATGTCATGGTGCTAGAAGATGTTATGCAGGATGCTGGAGGAGAAATAATCTTACCTAGTGATGGGCCGCCAATGCTGCAATATCAACATGCTCGGCAAGATGTGCCCACTGGGGCAACAGTGGCATAAATATTATGGGAATAACAAACCACTTTCTGATTTTTCTGCAGGAGAGGTGCCTCATATTGTAAATCTGTCAGAAGGGCATGGAGTGGTAGTTAGAATGAATACTTGGTCTCCAGTTGGTGGTCTTGTAGAGAAGAGAATTCTGGGAAGAGGAAGGCTGAGTCAGGGAGCACCAGCCAGACACAGAGGAAGCAAGATGTGAAGGCAGAACTAAAAAAAAGTACCAAGCCGCGTGACTAAACATAAATAAGCTGCTTTTCTCAGTTCTGCCTTTACATCTTGTTTCCTCTGTGTCTGGTTGGCGACTCCTGACTCAGCCTTCCCAGAATTCTCCTGTTTGTCCCACCTATACTTCCTGCCTGGCTACTGGCCAATCAGCATTTTATTTGTCAACCAATCAGAGCAACATATTTTCACAGCGTGGAAAAAGACACTCCCATCATGGTCCTGTTTAGGCAGGCATAGGAGGTGTAGCCATGCTGGAGGAAGGGTGTCACGGGGGCTGGTTTTGAGAGCTTAAAGACTTGTATCACTTCAAGCTTTCTTCTTTTGTCTCCTGCTTATGGTTTGAGATGTGATCTCTCACCTGTTTGTGCCGCCATGCCTGATGCCTGATGCCTGCTGCAATACTTCCCCGCCACGACAGTGATGGATTCTGTCTTTGTTAGGGTTACTATTGCTGTGAGGAAGCACCATGGCCAAAAGCAGCTCAGAGAGGAAAGAGTTTATTTGGTCTGTACTACCACGTCTCTGTTCGTCATTGAAGGAAGTCAGGACAGGAAGTCAAACAGGAAAAGAACCCGGAGGCAGGAGGATGCAGAGGCTATGGATGGAGTCTGCTTACTGGCTTGCTCCTCATGTCTTGCTCATTCTGCTTTCTTATAGAACCCAGGACCACCAGCCCAGGGAAGGCACCACCCACAATGGGCTGGGCCCTCCCCCATCAATCACTAATTAAGACGATACCTTACAACCAGATCTTATGAAGGCATTTTCTCAATTAAGGTTCCCTCCTTTCAGATTGTGTCAAACTGACAAAAAAAACTATCCAGCACAGACTCTTATTTCTCTGGACCCATAAGTCCATAACAAACTATTTCTTCAATGAGTTGCTTTGGTTACGGCATTTTATCACAGCAATAGAAAGGTAATGAATACACATGGTATGGTGGTTTGGACAAGAATGGCCCCCACAGGCTCGTATATTTGAAAACTTGGTCCCCAGTTGGTAGAACTGTTGAGGAAGGATTATGAGGTGTGGCCTTGTTGGAGGGTGTGTGTCAAAGGCAGACTCTGAAGTTTCAAAAGGCTCGGGACATTTGCTGTATGCTCTCTCTGCTCTCCTGCTTGTGGATCCAGATGTGAGATTCCACCACCTGTTGCTGCCACCATGCCTTTGTTCTGTCAGCATGGACTCTGACTCTTTGAAACTGGAAGTCCCGGTTAAACGCTTTCTTTTATAAGATTCCCTGGTCATGATGTTTTGTCACAATAGAAAAGTGACTAAGATACATGGCTAGGGAAGCCATAGGCCCTAGATGGACCCTATTGTTGTTATTTTGCTGTGTGGCTGTACTGTCGAACTGCCTTCTAAATATTTATGTTTATACCCATAGGTTTTTGCTGCTTTTAACCTTAGAGAAGCTTCTTTTTGTAGTAGTTGGTAGTTAGTGTAGAAGTCTGTAACTGTTCCAGGTACCGAGAGGAAGTGACTTGAAGTGCTCACCCATCCATGAGACATCTGTGTCACCTTCCCTCTCCAACAAGGATCAGGGAACAATTCAGAAGAGGGGACAAAGAGTGTCAGAGCCGGAGGATGTGGGGGAGCTGTGAAATACTGTCTCCTGAGCATGACAAAACTCAACACAGCTGTGGTTACCTGCATAAGATCAAGCCAGAATCTACTGATGAGTCATTGAAATTAACGGGATTATAATGTGTAACTTAACAATCTAACAAGCAGATACCAGTAACAATCACCGAATAGTTTTTAAGGAAGATAATAGAGAAGCAGAAGCCACTATGAAAAATACCATCTGTAAAGCCAAAAACCACGAGACAATTAAAAGTAAATCCAGCAAATGTATGCCTCTTTTTTTTTTAAAGATTTATTTATTTATTTATTTATTTATTTATTATGTATACAGCACGTATGACTGCAGGCCAGAAGAGGGCACCAGATCTCACTACAGGTGGTTGTGAGCCACCATGTGGTTGCTGGGAATTGAACTCAGGACCTCTGGAAGAGCAGCCAGTGCTCTTAACCTCTGAGCCATCTCTCCAGCCCCTGCCTCTTTTTTGAATAAAAAAATTTAAAACATTTGTAAAATGTAAATGTAAAGATTCAAATGAAACTATATCCCCTATTCATGGATAGGAAGACTCTATGTCATAAAGGTTTCAGTTCATTAACATGATTCCAATTAAAGACTTTGACAAGCTGATATTAAAATATAGAGAGAAGATACAAAGACCTTCCAAGACATAAAGACTCACCTGGAAATCAAGATTTACTTGAAAACTTAAATCGTCAATTAAGAGAATGAGGCATGGGTATAGACTAAGCAAAAATATAGTACACTTTTGGGGAAAGAAATATGCCCCCACATGTATTAAACCTTGATGTATGATAAAGTGGCTTTGAAGATCAAAAGATTCTAATATAAAAAAGCTAACTTGGAAACTTCCTATAAGATGAGACAATATTTACAAACAATAAAATAAATGTTTACATATTTCACTATATAAAATTATGAACCTGTGCTAACAGATACATGATGAAGATGAAAATAAATCCAGGTGTAGTGATGGATGCCTGCAATCCCAGCACTTAGCAGATGAATCAATTCAAGTTCATTCTCAGCTAAATTCTGAGTTCAAGGTCAGCCTGGGTACATGAGACCCTGCCTGAAAACACAAGAAGGAAAGAAGAAAAGAAGGAAGCAGGGAGTAAACAGGTAGGTGTGTTAGCACATGCCTGTGATCCTAACACGTAGGCGGCTGAGCCAGGAGGATTGTCTGAAAGAAGCCTGGTCTGCAGAGCAAGACCCTGTCTCAAAAAACAAGGACGTTGGAGGTGCAAATACCATGGGATATTTGCCAAGAAAAACTGCAGGTGTGGAGATGAACCGGCCTATGATAGGATCAAGAGTTACTGAGGATACAAATCTCTGGGCATGTCTGTGAAGATGTTTCTAGATTGGGTTAGTTGAGGTGGATGGCCCAACTAACCATTCCATGGCATCTGGGGTCTTAATAAAAAGGAGAAAGTGAACACAGCATTAGCCTCCACACCACACCACCACCTCTCTCTGTGCCCCCTCGAGCATGTGCGTGTGTGTGTGCGTGTGTGTGTGCGTGTGTGTGTGCGTGTGCGTGTGCGTGCGTGTGCGTGTGCGTGTGCGTGTGCGTGTGCGTGTGTGTGTGTGTGTGTGTGTGTGTGTGTTTTGACCGTGGATACAATGGCCAACTTCCTTGAGCATCTGCCTTCTCCAGCACAGTGTACGGAATCCTCAAATTGTGAGCCAAAATAAACCCTTCCTTTCTTAAGTTGTATTTGTACTTACCTATGAGAAAAGTAACTAATATATATCAGAAGAAGAAGAAGAAGAAGAAGAAGAAGAAGAAGAAGAAGAAGAAGAAGAAGAAGAAGAAGAAGAAGCAGCAGCCAGGAGTTGGTCAATTGTGACTAAACTTGACTGTGTGGTTCTTAGGTCTTTGAAATTGGCTTATAGGTGGAATGTAGAAGAATTGGAACTTAAAGGGTCACTTTGGTGAGAGTTTGGAACACCAAAATGCTGAGAGAAATGCAGGCAGTGGAAGCCCAGTTCATGAGGTTTCAGAAGGAAACAAGAGCTCTGGATTGAGGCCATTCATGTTGTACACTGGAGAAGACTATACCTTCATTCTGCCCATGCCCTGAGAAGTTAAGTAAAGCTGGGTAGATATGGACTAATTTGTCTGGCAGCAGAAATATCAAGACAGAACAGCATTCAGACTATATAATATTTACTGCTCATTGCTCTTATCCAAGTCTACAGTAAAAGAGCACACAAAACAGAGCAAAAACAAATTGTAAACTGTTCTGTTTGCTGAGGAAAGGAGTGAGTACAAAGGTATAGATAAGGCTGGTCTGAGAAAGCACTGTAATTCGTAAAAAGATTATCACCATTAAAGAGAATCTCCTGCTTCATGGGGACAATAGGTGTTGTAGGATATTTGATCACACTGTGAACCCTGAGATTGCATTATTTATTGGAAAACCCTGCTTCTAGCTGTGGTATGGCCCAGCCCTAGAACACACTCTTTTTTGTTTGTTTATTTGTTTGTTTGTTTTTTCAAGACAGGGTTTCTCTGTGTCGCTTTGGAGCCTGTCCTGGATCTCACTCTGTAGATCAGGCTGGCCTCAAACTCACAGAGATCTGCCTGCCTCTGCCTCCTGAGTGCTGAGATTAAAGGCGTGTGACACCACCACCACCACCACCACCACCACCACCACCACCACCACCACCACTACCAGGCTAGTACACACTCTTAATCCAATAGCTTTATGCTTATTATAAACAGGATTAAATAAAATCAACCATAGGTCAAGAGGCGGAATAAGCAACTAGTTAGCAGGAAGTAGCCATAGAGAGCAAAAGGGAGTCAGGAAGACCAATAGAGAAATGCATAAGAAATAGTAGGGAAGGGCTTGGTTTGAGACAACAGAAGAGAGGCTCTCTTTCTGGAAGGTCAGCAAAGGAGCAAGGTCAGCTGGCTGCTTTCTCTGCCTCTCTGAACTAGCAGGTTTTCACCCCAGCATCTGGCTCCCAAGTCTTTATTGGTAAAAATGAGATTAGAGGCTTAGTTAGAACAACATCTGTCTCCCTGTATGGAGGTGGCTGAGGCGGCATTGGCGGGACTGGAAGGCTCCCCTGGGCTGTGCCTTCTTGCCTGGGAAGACACAGTCAGCAGCTGAGGCAGTGATATGATTAGGGGAAGGTGCTGTGCTGCAGATATTAAGATAACAATAGGAAAGGCCCCCTGAGTGCAAAACTCTCCTCATTGAAACCTCTATCTTGTGAAAACTCAAATTCATTTCAAAGGAGAGATCCTAAAATAAGAATGCTACTGAAGGGATTCCCTGAAGGGAAAGGGGAAAAGCACACTGAGACCATTGCCTCTTTAGTCCAAGGGGATGAGCTGGCAACAAAACTTTTCAGAATCATCCACACGTTGCTGGTTTTGCAGGCATAAAAGTTGTAAGATTGAAGGAATCATGGGGTCTGACACCAAGGTTCCAGAGAATGTCTATAGTCAAGCAATGTGTGGCAGGGTCAGAGTCCCTGCAAAGAGATCTTAAGAGGTCATTTCATAAGCTGTCAGGTGAATCCTAAGTTACAATGGAGACCCCGGGCTATTGGGACATTTGCTAAAGAGAACTATAGGCAGGGGCTGAAGCTGGCCTACAAGAGATTTATGTGTGTTGTGGGCTGCAGAGCTTGAGAGGCATGTCTCCCCAGACATTTTAGAATCCAACTCCAGAAGCTTGAACCAACATCAGCAACGAGTTGTGTTGAAAAGAACTGCCTTCTTGGCTCCCACAGCTCATCACCCTGCACCCCTTAAGGCTGCAGAGACCCCACCCACCCATAAAGTAATATGTGAGTGTCAAATTGTCAACATGATAGGATCTAGAACCACCTGGGAGACGATCCTCTAGGCTCTCCTGTGAGGGAGCTCCTAGTCAGAGTTAATTGAGCATGTGTACAGCATTCCTCCAGTCCTGGGGTCCTGGGCTGAATAAAAAGGAGAAAGCGAGCTGATCAGCCCTGTCCCCACTGAAGGGTTCACAACATGCCCCCAAGGTCTGGCGTGTTTGCATATGCCCGGAGGACACTTCCGCCTAGCCAGTTCCAGGTCAGGATAGCCATTTCCAGGTCAAGGGGTCTCGCGACCAGGATCCGTGACATCACGTGGCCACGCAAGCGAGCAGCGTGGCTACATCATCTACGTCAACCTGTGCACGTCCTGCCTTTAAAAACCGCCGCCATGTCCCAGATCCTCTCTCTCCCTCTCTGTACACGTGTTTCCCCAAGGCCTGATCACTCTCTGTCCCTTTCCTCTCAATAAACTCTTATTAGCGGATTCTGTCGTGTTTTGTGACATTTCCTTGCAGGGTAACAGCGCAAATAACTAATACCCACCCCACGCCCACGCCCCGTACATGCACTCTCATTCTCTTCTAACTGTTCTCTTCTGCTCTCGCTCTCTGCTGATTGGGTTACTAAAAATGTAGTGGAAGCCTCGAGCTCCTGCCAGCGGGACTTCGCCGCCATGATGCGCTACCCTCGAACCACCCGTGAGCCAGAGCAAACCCTTCCTGCCTCGAGTTGCTTTTGTCAGGAATTTTGGCGTTGAAACAAGAAAAATAACCAATGCCTGCGATGAATTCACTTCAGCCGGTATTCGCCGCAAAGACAGCTGGTGAACAACAATAGCGGAGTTTGACATTCTGCTCTTAAGAGTTTGAAGCTCCCATGCTTGGAACTTCCAGCGGGATCCCTAAGAGATGCAGATAGATAGCAGCTGTGTGGCGGTGAGCTGCAGGTGCCGAAGAAGAGGCAAGCGGCAGGGAGCTCGACAAGAAGCATCAGGGGGCCAGGCTTGCCACCTCAGCACCCGTGAAGCCTGAAAAAAAACGAAAGCAGTAGAGAGCTACCTTATACAGACTGCAGGACACGAACAGCTAGGTGGGAAAATGTCAGAACAAGGTTGCCGAGAAATAGTTGAGAAAGCAAGCCAACAACAGAAAAGAAAACAGCAGTTAAGTTCAACAGAAGAGGAGTGGACTCCAATGAAGACGATTATGGAATAAAATATTCAGATTCTTAGTGGAGCGGCTTTCAGGGCAATTAGCATCTGTTAAGTGCTGTCTTTGTTTATTTTGACTTTTTTTTCTTTTTGTTTTGTTTTTTGTTTTTTGGGTTTTTTGTTTGTTTGTTTTTTGGTTTTTTTGTTTTTGTTTTTGTTTTTTGTTTTGTTTTTTTTGTTTTTTGAGACAGGCTTTCTCTATGTAGCTCTGGCTGTCCTGGAACTTGCTCTGTAGATCAGGCTGGCCTTGAACTCACAGAAATCCGCCTGCCTCTGCCTCCCGAGTGCTGGGATTAAAGGCGTGCGCCACCCACAGCCCGGCACCACCTGGCTCTGTTTGCTTTGTTTATTGTTTATTTATGCCTTTTGGGGGGAGAAAAAAAAGCTGTTATGCAAACAAAAAGGAAGACATTTTAGAAAGTGAAATTCTTGAACGTGTATTAATTGTGAAAGTCTATGCTGGCTCATCTAGAAATTTGTGTCCTACCACAATTAGACAACAATTTTTTTCATTTTTTTTATTAAGAAATTTTCTATTCACTTTACATACCAACCACAGATCCCCCCTCTTCCCTCTTCCCACCCCCCATCCTTCCCCCCAACCCACCCCCCATCCCAAATCAAGGCCTCCTGTAGGGAGTCAGCAGAGTCACTCAGCTGAGGCAGGTCCAAGCCCCTCCCCCCTGCACCAAGGCTGTGCAAGGTGTCTCACCCTAGGCACTGGGCTCCAAAAAGCCTGCCCATGTACCAGGGATGGATCCCGATCCCCCTGCCTGGGGGCCTCCCAAACATTTCAAGCTAAACAACTGTCTCCCGTATCCAGAGGGCCTAGTCTAGTCCTATGGGAGCTCCATAGCTATTAATCCACAGTTCATGGGTTTCCACTAGTGTTGCCGGTAATCTCTGCACATTTTCCCATCACGATCTCGAAGTCCCATGCCCACAGAATCCTTCCATCAGTCACTGGATGAAGGTTCTATGATGACAGTTAGGGTATTCACTAGACCAGTCACCAGAGTAGACCAGTCCAGACACCTTCTCGACCATTGCCAGTAGTCCAAGGTGGTGTCATCCTTGTGGATTCCTGAGAGCTTCCCCAGCACCCTGACTCTTCCTATTCCCATAATATCCTCATCTATCATGGTATCTCCCTCCCTGCCCTCCCACTCTGTCCCTGTTCCAGCTTGACCCTCCCATTTCCTTATGTTCTCATCCCCCATTCTTTGCCCTCCATTACCCCTCCCACTCCCAGTTTGTTCATGTAGATCTCATCTATTTCTCCTTCACTGGGCTATCTATGTGTCTCTCTTAGGGTCCCTCCTTATTAGCTAGCTTCTCTGGAGCTGTGGGTTGTAGTCTGGTTATCCTTTGCCTTATATCTAGTATCCACTTAGGAGTGGGTACATATCATGTTTGACCTTCTGAGTCTGGGTTATCTCACTCAGGATGATATTTTCTAGTTCCATCCATTTGCCTGCAAATTTCATGATATCATTGTTTTTTACTGCTGAGTAGTATTCCATTGTGTATATGTGCCACATTTTATTTATCCATTATTCAGCTGAGGGGCATCTAGGTTGTTTCCAGGTTCTGGCCATTACAAATAATGCTGCTATGAACATAGTTGAGCATGTGTCCTTGTGGTAAGATTGAGTATTCCTTGGGTATATGCCCAAGAGTGGTATAGCTGGGTCTTGAGGAAGATTGATTCCCAATTTTCTGAGAAACCGCCATACTGATTTCCAGAGTGACTGTACAAGTTTGCATTCCCACCAACAGTGGAAGAGTGTTCCCCTTGCTCCACATCCTCTCCAACATAAGCTTTCTTCATTGTTTTTGACCTTAGCCATTCTGACAGGTGTAAGATGGTATCTCAGTGTTGTTTTGATTTTCATTTCCCTGATGACTAAGGATGTTGAGCAATTCCTTAAACGTCTTTCAGCCATTTGAGATTCTTCTGTTGAGAATTCTCTGCTAAGCTCTGTAGCTCATTTTTTAATTGGATTGTTCAGTATTTTGATGTCTAGCTTTTATTTTAATCTTTTTTTAAGATTTATTTATTTATTACGTATACAGTGTTCTGCCTACATGCCAGAAGAGGGCGCCAGATCTCATTACAGATGGTTGTGAGCCACCATGTGGTTGCTGGGAATTGAACTCAGGACCTCTGGAAGAACAGCCAGTGCTCTTAACTACTGAGCCATCTCTCCAACCCGATGTCTAGCTTTTTGAGTTCTTTATATATTTTGGAGATCAGCCCTATGTCAGATGTGGGGTTGGTGAAGATCTTTTCCCATTCTGTAGGCTGTCATCTTGTCTTATTGACCATTAGACAACAAATTCTAAAGTTGACATTTGTTTTGTTTTTGAGACATCTATAATACACACAGAAAAGCAATTATATAAATGACTAGATGGTAAATTATGTACTCCAATAAATTT